>JANAVB010019600.1:2907348-2924848 GCA_029216955.1 Iris pallida | reverse complement strand
TTGTCTATTTATTTTAGCTCATATTTCATGTATTTATTTATTATTTACTTTCTACAAAATAAACTGTGATACATGGCATAATTAGATAGAATTTTACAATTCAGTTCTATTTCCTGCTATGTACTATTTTTACACACATTGAACTTAGATTTAAGGGACCACCCTTTGTGTGTTGTATTTATAGGCCTTGACATATTTGTACCACGAAGTTGTGAGTCGCCTATAGAACTCAGACATGCGTGACTGGCTGGCCACCAGTACGTATAAGCCGTGCGATAGGATTAACCGCTAATAGTGTTTGCATGATTAGTTTGACTTAGCGGTTAATAGAGGTTCTGTGTTGTGGATACAACATAGTAGGCATTGGGCGGGGAGGACAATACCTTAGCGTATGGGCTACTATACACTTTACTTTTTGTAACCCGTAAGCTCCGCCGGAGATGCGAGTGAGATTACCCATGGATACGGACGACCACAGACGTTCTGCAAAACGTTATGCTCTCCTAGGCCTCTGGTGCCCCGAGGGGGGACCATGCCGATCCTATTTTAGCCAGGGCCATACATTGGAGGATGTTCTTAAAACTGCATTCACTTAGACTGGTTAGGCTACCTTATTCGTTAGGTACGAGTACTCTTGGTTAGGGTACTTGTATCTGACCGTGGCTTGGAACAGTAACTTGTCGTGGACTAGTTTGCCACATCTTGTCCTTGTTTAGTTATATGTGTGGCTCACTACTTTGATGAGAAGGTACTAAGCCTTGTTGTGGTCCGGATACCATATTGGGTTCATGGCTTAGGAAGATACTTCATCGTGGGTTAGTGTGCCATCTTATGTTCTTGTTTGGTTGGGGGGATGGTACGCTAATTCAAGGGTGAGTATTGGACCATTTTAGTGTGCCATCTCTTGTCTTTGTCTGATTGACTTATTATTGAGCAGTATTTATTCAGTTTATATGGCATGATATTATGTATCTTGTTACGTCCCTCTGAGGACCTGGTGATCTCTCCAGGTGTGTGCTATTTTCTTTTCGCAGGTGTTCTAGCCAAGGCCGTGATCTTCAATATCCTTTCGAAGATGATTGCTCTTGGATCATCCTTTTCTTCGTTTATCAAACTCTTCCATTGTTCATGTATTCCTCTCTTTTAAATAGTTGGTAGTGGATTTGTCTCCACCTAACATATTGTACAAAGATATTTCATAGTTGATTATATGATCTTTTATTCCTTTATTTTGTGGATGAGATTAGTGTGTCATGGTTACTGCATTTTACATCTTATGTATATATACATACGAGGATTCTATATACTTCGTATGTACGCAGCTAACATGTCTACGTACTTAGTCCCAGGTATTTTGGGACTGGGGTGTTACATCTGGCACGAAAGTGATGCCAGTGAATCAGAGGAAGAGGACAGACCCTGCAGCACTGCAAATGTCTGTCTTATGGCATTCGATAAGGTATCTGCTAACCCTTTATACGATGATTTTACCTTCGATGAGTTAGAAAATGCCTTTAGCGAACTACTTAAAGATCACAGAAATGTGTTATACAAGTACAAGCAATCTCGAAAAGACGTTAAGGTGTGCACAACCGAAGTAGCCAGATTGTGTAATCTTCTCGAAGATATCAAAGAGATATCTACTATCCGTAACACGGATGAGAAAGCCAAACTCAAAGTAGACTATCATGAGGCTATCCTCACCATCGAAAGAAAAAAGAGACTATGTCAAAGTACAAGAACTTTATGACATAGAGAAGAAGAGGAACTTAGTCACAGAGCAAAGACTCATTGATACGACTGCTAGATAAAAGGAGTCTTGTGTGGTCTCTAAAATATTAGAGATTAAGTTAGGCAAGCAGGCCATCCCTGTGGCACAGACTACGGTTAGTCCTAATGCTAAGCATACATCTAAGAGGGCTCAACCACAGAAAGCACGTAAGAAACACGCTCATTATCATGCTTTCACGTATAGGTTTCAAAAAGAACACAATTACCTGTCAACACAGAAACAAATAACACTTTTTCAAAACTTACTTGCACGTACTGTAGTACACACGGGCACATATCACAGTATTGTCTAGCAAGAAAGCTTGCTGAAAATCAAACACTTGTTTGGAGACCTAAGACTAGTCAATATGGACCCTTCAAGAAATGGGTACCAAAGGATTCATCTACTCATTTTGTAAATGGACCCTCAACCCTCTCATGCTAGAAGCAAGTGGATCCTCGATAGCGAATGTTCGTGGCACATGACTGGTGATGCATCTTTGTTCGCGACGTTATTGATGAAGAAAGAAGGATACGTTTCCTTCGGAAATAACTTGAAAGGTGATATAATTGGAAATAGCACTGATGGTATGTCTCCTTACCCAGTAATAAAAGATGTTTGTCTAGTTACAGAATTGAAACATAACCTACATAGCATAAGTCATTTGGCAGATAATGGTTATGACATCAATTTTGTAAAAGACAAATGTACTATATATGATATGTCATCTGATAATCCCATATATGAAGGGATTAGAGAAGACAACATTTATGTTTTCTTTCTAGAGAGTACTAACAATGCAGGAAGGTGTCTAGTAGCAAATCAGGATGAAAGTTGGCTATGGCACATGAGGATAGGACATGCTAATGTGGATACTATCGCACGACTTAGCACCAAGAAGTTGGTGAAAGGACTCCCCAAAATAACATTTAAGAGAGACATGGTATGTGCTGATTGTGAAAAGAACAAGGCAACTAGGTCAACCTTTAAATCCATCAATGCTGTAAGTACTTCTAGACCCTTGCAGTTAATTCATATAGATTTGTTTGGCCCTAATAAAGTCGCTAGTCTTGGCGGTAAGCTCTATGCTTTTGTTATTGTTGATGATTTCTCTCGTTTTACTTAGATTTACTTTTTATCAAATAAAAGTGATGCTATTTTTGAATCTTAGATATTTTACAAAAAGGTACAAAATGAAAAAGGCTTCACGATTACTTGTATCGAAGTGATTATGGTGGCAAATTCATAAATTTTGATTTCAAAAAGTTTTGTGATGATAATAGATATTACCACGAGTTTTTTTGTCATAGAACTCTCTAACAGAATGGTGTTGTGGAGCAGAAGAATCAAACTCTAAGATAGATGGCTTGAGTCATGCTGAATCAGTATAATCTTCCTAAATATTTTTGGGCAGAAGCTGTTAGTACAGCCTATTATGTTTTAAATAGGGTGTTAATTCGACTTTTTCTCGAAGAAAATACCATAGAAACTTTTGTTTGAAAGGATTCTTAATAATTCTTATTTTAAAATTTTTGGTTGTCGCTGTTTTATCTTGAACACCAAGGACAACTTGGGAAAGTTTGACTCTAAAGTAGATGAAGGGATATTTCTCGGATATGCTGCTAAGAGTAAAGGATATAGAGTATTCAATAAAAGATCTGTGATTGTTGAAGAATACATTAATGTTACTTTCGATGAGCTCAATAGTCACAATCTAGCGACAGTGATGATGAAGATAGACAGCTCAAGTCCAAGTCATCCAAAGATACTGCTACCGGGGAGAGCCATGTAGAAGATTTAACAAAGAGATTCAAATCTTAGAGATTCCTGCCATATCATCCAGAGACGCTCACTATAGGTGATGTATCCACTACACCAAAATGGTTATTTTGGAACGGAGAAATTCTGTTCCAAAAAATTTCTGGAACACTTTTATTCCATGCCTATTTTTGGGCTGCCAAAATTCTTGGAACAGAATAAAAGCGTTCCAAGGGAAGATTATTGGAACGCTTTATATGCGTGCCAGTGTTGGAACACCTATAAAGTGTTCCTAATAAAGGGTTCTAAGGGATGATTTTTGGAACACATTACATACGTGCCAATGTTGGAACACCAATAAAGTGTTCCTAATATGGAACATGTCAAATTAATTTCTGCGTTCATACTGGAACGGATATAATGGGTTCCAGTATTGGAACGATTGAAATGCGTTCCTATTAATTTCTCAGATTCTTTAAAATACCATACCAATAATCTGAATTTATATATAGATTTTATAAAACTAAAACTGAGTATATTGGAAACGAAAGTAAACAAATATCATAGCACAAATACACACAAATATGTAAAGATAAATCTGCATTGACCAATGAAGTCAAAATGTCTTACATAATATTGTATTATGTTTAATGTACAATTTTTCTAAACTACGATTCTAACAAAATGTCCTAGTGATGTGAAAATAGTTTGATCTTTTCCTCGTTCTTTTTCTTCCCCATAGCTAATTCTCCATCTCTTTGTGATCAAACTCTTTCATTGTTGGGATGGACATTGGGCCTGCAAAGACAAAAGATCAAAAAAATTAGTCGAGGAAAAATATCATAAAAGAACGAAGTGTAACTATGCAAATCCATCCCAACTTTCCAAATAAAAATATATATTCACATGTTGAGGTTATATTCAATGTTTAGAATATACATGGAATATGTACACGGAAAAGAGAGGCTTTGACAAAGAGACATGGGATATCAGTAACAATTGCTCCTAAGAGAAGTCATAGAGTAAGATGCACATGAACTTGCAGCAAATATTGTGCCATAACACCAACAATATCTACAATAAGAAGAAATGACAATTTATTGATAGAAGAGAGTTGCATCATTTTATGATCCAAAGAAACTCAGACCTGTACAAACGTGTACAAACACTTTAACCTGTACAAACCTGTACAAACTCAGAAACATGTACATACTCAGACCTAAATAAAATATGAGCCGAAAAAAAGTTTCATCATCATTTATCAAAATGCCTCCTTAGTTTTAACCCTCCAAAACAACGAAAGGAAAAAACCCCCAAAATTCCACATTTTATGTACAATCCAAGCACTGCACAGATTAATGGTATGTCCCTCTGCCCCTGTCCCCATAAAGCACCATTATTAGAATTTATAACGAATAAAAGGGTCAGTCACCCACTCACTCACTTGCTGTCTGTCCCCCATTGAGTCATGAAAATTAAAGTGCTGCTGATGCATCAAATCAAGAGGGACCAACATCAGGTGTAATAGTTGTTACTAGTAGGAACCTTCTTCTCATTTGAATGGATAGGGGAGATGGACTACCATTGATTGCAAAAATTGTGTGTTCATGTATGCACAAATTAGTATCAGCAGTAGTGATGAACAATGAACATGTAAGAATCATGTTTGTGGCTTGAAGCCAGAGAAAAAGATCAAACCAGGATATCATAACAACTAACTTGCAAGTAAAAATGCCAGTCTTAAAAGGTCAATACAAGTAAACCAAACAGGTTGTCCATTTATATGACAACTGGATTCCAAAAAGAGGAACTAAAATAATACATTTAACCATAGTTTATGGTATCGGCCGATACGGCAAGTCCCGATCCAATACCGATACTTGGCCGATACCAACATTAGGGATCTCCTTTCCAGTTAATTCGGCAAAGAAAATTGAACGAAAATGACCAATGAGCAAAGGTGGAGAAGTATAGTAAGGTTTTAAAAACATGTAAAAGAAGAAAACTTATCTATCGCAAGTAAACCAATTGGCAAGGGTGACTACTATTTCATTCAATTTCAAAGCTACTAAGAAACAACACATGAAATACTTAAAATTATGCCAAAATGTATAGAATATATTTTCTAAATTTTTAATAATTTATTAATAATTATTTGCATCCCGATATGCAAAATTTCGAAATTCCAATCCGAAACCGCCGATACTACCGATACCGATACTTATAGGAAAGGTCCGATACCGATTCCGATATCGATACTGCGAACCTTGCATTTAACAGCAATAATCAATAATGCTGTCAGTGTGTCAATGCAGCACCATCATGGAGGGAACCTACTTTATCCATTCTAGTCCATAGCCAGGTAGTTAGTCCCTTACATAATCCACAAGATATAATATCTTGCTGAAGTGAGACAGTTAATATTTGTAAAGTATTCACTCTAATTCAAATTCTATTGAAGTTCTGGGGGTCAAAAGTGGAGAAGCCTAGAAACGAAACAAAACAAAACAAAATGGATGCATGGGAGTGGCATCAAGCCATTAGGCATCAGCATGGACCAAATTACAGCTATTCAGATCCTTGATAGTGAAGTATGTCAAAGGCACAACTGAGAGACATAATGGAGAAGCCTAGAAATAAAAGTGGGTCCGTGAGAATAATATCAACAAGAACAGTCTCATGTCAGGGGTATCCGCATGGGAAAAGTGTAGTCCTTCAGTTACATTATTGTTAAACAAATGTAACCATTTCCTCCTTTCACTCATTCTGCACAGCTACAACATTCTAAGAACTCACCTTCAGTATCAATAAAGCATTACTAGAATACTTTCACAAACCCAAAAGTGCAAAGAAACTCTTGATCGTAGAAACTAGTGATTTGAATCTAGGATGGAGTGGTGTGATAAATGATTTTAATCATTATTTCTTAGTGATAAGGCTAACTTTTACCAAATCAAGAAATAAAAAGATTCTGGAAAAGGAACTAAATAGTAACTTAGGATTAAGAAAGAGACTAAAATCAGTATCGAAAGTGTAATGCTTCTTGAGAAATTTTTAGAACAATGAGCAGTAAAAAACCAGTTTTCATCAAATTTAAGGCAAAAAAGCAGGATCAGAATGTAGTACTATAAGCAAGAATACAAGAATATGATGAATTGTATGTGTGTTGTGGTGAAATAGAAGGAAGAATGATAGATATGAAGAAGTCTGAGTTTCCAGCAAAGTACATATGTGAGAAGTTGTGAGCTACTTGAAGAATCTCCTTACATATGTCAGAAAGAATGGAAGAAAAAGGATTTTGATGAATATAGGGATAGCAAAGCTAATGCTTGAATTGTGTTTTTTTGTATGTACCATGTTTGATGTATGTGTTGTGTGCGTGTGTGTCTCTGTGGGTGTGTTTGTGTCTGAGGAGAGAGAGAGAGAGTGTTTGTGATGATCGGCTTATTAAGCTAATCTGTCTCAACTGAGTCAACTTTTTCACCCATGTAAAAGGCTTCTTACAAGAAAATACCAGAAACATTCCAGTGTTAAAAACGACGTTGACACAACATAGGAAATTTTTGCAGAACAATGATTTTCAAAATATGTAAGTAGCATCCAACGGTTAGTAAAGATATGAAGTCCATTCATTTGGAATCTGAAGTTCCACAGTCGAGATTCTCTTAGTGGTCTGCTGGATGGCCCAGACCTCTCCTATTTCCAATCTATCATGTAACCCAGCTTTCCATCCTAAAAAAGTTGGATCAGAACATTCACCTACCTTTATATCTTAAAATTTATAAAGGCTCCACGATTAACCAAGACTTTCTAATAAGCTACAACTTCAACATATGATAATGGTTACAATATGCTGATAAGATTGCATTATGTCGATCTTCAACATGACTGAACCATTATGTTAGATACTAATTATTGTTGTACTTACCTTTTCTTTTTAATTTGTTTTTCTTACTTTACTGAATTGACTGGAAAGAGACCCAACTTGGGATCAGACATTACAAAACCAATACGATATGGCCATATTATCATACCTCCAAACATCTTTCCAAGAGCTGCCTACTCCTTGGATAATCCCCATTCCTATAATGCCCAACAGCCAAAAGATAAAGCTTCTCTCTCGTTTGGAGTGGGCTATTAGAACTGTTCAAAGTGGCTGCCACAACAAAAGTTAGCTCAAAATAAGGGCGCTAGAGCAATTAACAAAAAAACATAAAAATAACAAGATAAAGAGCATCTCTTATAATGCAGCATCTGAAAGAGATCACATAGCTGGCACTCAAAACTAATATTGGTGTCAGAATTTTAATACGCCACCTTCAAGCATAGCTATTCCACGGTTCACATCCTCTGGTTGTCTGGAATGAACAAGCGGATAACCTCATAAGACTGGCATTCTTAGTTTCTTCATTCCCAATCTCAGCAACCTCTTTCTCACAACCCTGCATGCATGCACCATTAAAATAAAGTTCTGCATGACCACATAGCATGAGAGTTGAAATGAGAGAAAATGGATACAAGATGGTGCACTTTAATCAATAAAATTAGCAAGTGCTAAAAAAACTGAATAAAGCTGAAATGATGACATAATACTAGTAAATAGAATAAATTGTCAAATATACCATACTAATAGTGGGAGGGAGACAATCTTCTTAACATCCTATGCAATAGGAAGACAAGTTGAGATTGCTGGTAAACTCTTAACATCCTAAACTTTTGTGTTCCTATATATAAGAAATCAATAAGCTTCTATAATTGAGACAAGGTGTGGCAATACATTATTATTCCCACCCCCCACCCCCAAAAACACCCTCTGGTCAACTGGAACCAGAATCAAGCACAGGAAGCCTGCAGTGGTAGCTGATAGACTTATCAGTAAGGCTCTACTAAACTGAGATTAGTAAAATTGTGTTCTTATTTCTTAGTATACTTGGAACAAAGTAGGTTTTATCAACATCTTTTCCTCCATAAAAGTGCAAAACTATGTAGAAAGAGATCGAGGTGTCGTGTCCCTGCAATATAGGTGAACAGAATAAAAAAACTACACGACAGTTGTGAAGGATCTTGCATACTTCGGTGAGAAGCAGCACCGATATTGGGCTTCCAGGAGTCTCTCCTTGATAATGCATATCAAAAAGGACAACATACCTGCTGCAAGTATATCATTAAGTCGCTAATCAAACTTTAACAACCACCCTTAATGGGCTTTGCAAGTATATCACTAAGTCGGGTTATAAATGTAGTGGATATAGAGCAACACTGGTGCCACCACACTTGTTGAAGAGGAGAATATAGTGTAGAAGCATTTCAGAACCAAACAACAGTAATTTGGCAGAATCACTGGTATTCCTAGCACAATTGAAGTACAATTTGGATTCTCAGTCCGTCTCAAGTTGCATATTGTAGCACACAGTATTTGTCAACTATGATTTTCAACTAGATACTTTAAAATAACCTAGATTTGGGACAAGTAAAAACTTCAGATTTAAAACAATAATAGTTATTTTTACAACATAATGAAAGCTTCCAAACATAAGATCTTTGATCCACTGCAGTAGGTAAATGAGTATAAGAAACTAATATGCAATTGAATACATACAACTATCATATTCACGTCCTTGCAATGAGGAATAAGGGCCCAAATGATTCTCTATGAATAAAGTGAAAATGATTCACCTTAGTTGCAAGCTATCTCTATCATTGACCCTCATCATAAGCCCGACCACTACGACCACTAGATCTTGTCTCAAGGCTTTCAGGCAAAGATCTCAAGTCAAATGGTAAATTCTTGTGGTATTTACCTTGAACAATAGACCACTCACATATAATTCTTGTGGCAAATACAAAGTCAGGGATAGGAGTACCTAGGAAACTCTCGTAGGTCTTTTAATGTTTTTGTTGAGACAAACAATTCTTCATCGTTTCGTGAAGCATCATCTCCAGTAATCTCTACATCACACAATGTGCTTGGCTTATCTCTATTAGTTTGATCGACAACCAAACTAGGCTCGCAAATGAAGTTGGCTCTTATATCATCATCTTTTACAGTCTATAAGCAATCATTCAGAATAATTTGGTAAATATAGTATGGCATTATGACATATCAATCCAATATCTAGACAACACGCTTTTAAATCTAATTTTTATCATGTACATAGCTGATTGGATTAAAATATAATCATAACTAATATAACAAACTAGAGAAAACAAGACCTCTCTGTAATCAATGGTTTCCCAGCATATGTTTCAACATGTATTAGAAGATCATTTTCAAATCAAGAGCAACAAACCACAATGGAAAGCTAATACCTTTTATAGTCAAACCAAGAATCAGAGGTAGGTACTCATCGAGAGCTTGTTGGAGTTCCAAGACATATGACAGAACTACGAGACCTGACAGCGCATTCAGTCAAAAAGACAATTTGAATCTAAATATATATGAAGTTAATGCAAGGTAAAAATTATGAAACTATTTATACCATTACTCTCTACTTATGAAACAATCCAACTCTGAATCCCAGAGAGCCTATCGATGATGTCTTGAGAGACTAATCCTCTAAGGGGGTGAAGGAAATCAATGGCAGTGGGGATTTGGAATGATGTTCTCGTCATCTGTAAGCATCAGGACATAAATAGAGAAGCCTGCCGGGATCAATACTTCCCTAATCCTAGTTTCATGATCATCCATCCATGGATGAACTGGTCGACTTCCATGGAAATAAATATGCACATATTCCAAACATGAAAAAAATTAAGAAAACCCTAAATTAGGAGATGGAGATGGGGGAAGGACCTCCTTCTTGTTGTGTTCGTCGACGGCAAAGCGCGCGAGCTCTTCCACCTCGAGGCTGTCCTCGACGTCCTTGGTCTCACGGACTCCTTCGAGCTCCTCGACCTCGAGGCTGTTCAGTTCTTCTCCACCTTCGTTGAAAGTGGCAGGATAGGGTTCTAGGGTTAGTATTTGGGACGAGTTAGGGTTTAGGATTTAGAAGGACGAGAAGACATTTTTTGGGGTTCTCTTATCTCTAAGAAAGGAGAATGAGAAGAAGAAGATGATGGATTAGGGTCTCAAAGGAGAGATTTGGGGTTTTCCCTGTGGTTTTTTATTCCTGCCAAAGAAGGAGATTTGGGGATGGGAGTATGTGTGCCAGATTGGAGAAAAATGGACTAGACGCTTTGTTAAGGTCACGTGAACTAAATGCTTATAATTTCAACCGATTTTGGAACGGTTTATATGTGTTCCAGAATAAATATTTTTTATTAAAAATAAAAGAAAGTAATATTTGGAACATTTTTTAATTTTGGCACGCTTTTTTGTCCGTTTCCGAAACCTAGGCACACTAATTAGGTGTTCCAGATTGAAATACACCTAGTGTTCCTAATTAGCTATTTTGGTGTAGTGATCTAAAGGTATAAGTACACGTTCTTCAAATAAAATTACTGATATAGTAGCTAATGTAGCCTTCATATTGCAAGTAGAACCTAAAACTGTAGCAGATGCTTTTATTGATGAATTTTGGATTGAGGCCATGCAATAGAAACTTAATCAGTTTGAGAGAAACCAAGTTTGGGAACTTGTTCCTAAACCTATTGGTCAATCGATAATTGGTACCAAATGGGTGTTCCGAAATAAACTGAGTGAGGATGGGCAAGTTCTACGCAACAAAGCACGTCTATTTACATAAGGTTATAATCAAGAAGAAGGTATTGATTATGACGAGGCATATGCTCCTGTTGCTAAACTAGAAGCTATCCATATGTTTTGTAAATTTGCATATTTTTATGATTTCAAATTGTCACAACCCGCACCCGAATATTCGGGCATGAGTACATATGTCACGCCCAGCCTACGCCATAGCATCGACGGTAGAACGTTGTCCAGTACCCAGCAACTATCTTCAACATCTAGATGATCTATGATAATAAATGTACTCAAATTACACCACAAACGACTAAGGAAGATACGAAATAGAAAGATATCAATAACCCTGAACAAACAGAGTCTATAAATGAAAACCCAAGACCAGAGTGTAACGGAGGCAATACAATAACAAAACATAAATCAAAATACAAAAGCCTGGAACTCCCGGGAGACAACTCACGGTGAAAGGAACATCGAGATCAGTTTCAGCTGACGTCATCTTGTGGTCCAATAATATGGAGCATAACAATTCCTAAAATTTATCAACGTATCCGGTCAGGATTGGAGCGAAGTACATAAACAAATAATAGTTCCAATGAATTATCAAATACTATAAGAAATAGTTATAATGAAATACAAGACAATATATTAAGACTGGATGTAAAATAGTACAACTGAACTGAATATCATGTCATGGTGTGAAATACGAAAATATAAAGCAGTATAGGAACATCTGATGTAAAATGTAAATATAAATGGCACCTTTAGATATTAGAGCATTATTTGATTGGCTTGGGTCCAGATCTGGCTGTTCTATTTGACCGGCTATGCACAAGAACAAGCACAGGTAAACCTGGAGATCAGGCCGACCAAAATGGAAAGCTATTATTCCAGTAGTATCAGATCAGGCTACACCCTACATATGGTAAGGGTGAAGCTATGCACAAATAGTAATAGGTGGGGTATTGATTACATAACCTCTAATAACTCTCCATCTCCGAGTAGTATAATAGATCCAACCATAGCACGTTACGACACGGGATTCTCTAAGAGGGTAGCAAATCCCCTTAAGAATCGATGTCTATACAAGTACAAGAACAATAGTCAAGAACGAGACATGTACCAGTATGCCAGGATAACCAGGAGTAACATCTCATGACAGGATCCAACATATACTAGTCCGTATATCCTTGTGTCGAGAATCAAGTAAAATACTACAACTGAACAGATATAGTAAATATCAAAGCAATGAAAACTATTAGAGAATGTACTCGCCTAAATTTAGTTGAAGTCGACGTACACGAAATGAACGTATCGACACGTAATAAGTATGATGTTATGCACCACAAGATGGTCCCAAACGACGGTACAGACGGTCCCAACGAGTCCAAAATAGTCCAAAATGTCTAGTTTGGTATATAGAAGTCTAAAATTAGAGTTTGCTATGATAATTGATTCAAGAAACGTGAAACGACTAACTAGTCATGATTAAAGGTTTTGGAGAAGATGTCACTAAATATAACCATTTTTGGAAATCACTTATAACGCTTAGAAACAATATTTTATTTATAAAATATTCCTAGATAATATATAAAAATCGAAAATCTATTGAAATTTGTAACGTCCCAGTCCCAAAATACGTTGGACTAGGAACGTAGACATGCTAGCCGTATACTAAATATACGTAAGCTGTAAATGCAGTAAAACCATAACTAACTAATCTCATCCACAAAATGTAAGAATAAAAGATATCATATAATCAACTAACAATTGTTTTTATACAAGATGTTGGACGGAGACAAATCCATTACCAACTAGTTAAAAGAATGTAATACATGGAAAATGAAATAATTTGTTGAGAGTAGCAAAGAAAGATCCAAGACACGTCATCTTCGAAGGAAATGAGAAGATCACGACCTCGGCTAGAATTCCTGCGGAAGACAAGAACACACACCTGGAGAGATCACCAGGTCTCCAGAGAGAAGTAACAAGACACATAATTTCATGCCATAATACTGAATATAAACTGCTCAATAAATAAGTCGATTGGATTATAACATGGTTCGATACACACCATTAAATTAACGTACCATCCCCCCAACCAAACAACGACAGGAGATGGCACCCTAATCCACGATGAATATCTTTCTATGCCATAAATCCAATATGGTATCCGGACCACAACAAGGTTCACTACCTTCTCATCGTAGTAGTGAGCCACACCTACAACCAAATAAGGACAAGATGTGGCAAACTAGTCTGCTACAAGTTACTCTTCCAAGCCACGATCAAATACGAGTACCTAAACCAAAAGTACTTATACCTAACGGATAAGGTAGCCTAATCGTTCTAAGTGAATGCAGTTTTAAGAACAAACCTCCACACATGGGCCCTGGCTAAAATAGGATCGACATGGTCCCCCCATGGGGCACCAGAGGCCCAATCAGTAAGAGCATGACGTTTCGAAGAACGTCAATGGCCGTCAGTAAAATAAGGGTCATCTCACACCGTATCTCCAGCGGAGCATCCAGATCACAAAAGAGAAGTGTATAGTAGCCCATACGCTAAGGAATTGTCCTCCCCGTCCCATGCCTACTATGTCATATCCACAACACATAACCTCTATTAAACGCTAAGTCAAACTAATCATGCAACACTATTAGCGGTTAATTTTATCGCACGGCTTATACGTACTGGTGGCTAGCCAGTCACGCATGCCTGAGTTCTATATGCGACTCGCAATAACGTGGTGCAAATGTGTCAAGGCCTATGAATGCAACACACAAAGGGTGGTCTCTTAAATCTAAGTTCAATGTATACGAAAATAGTACATAGCAGGAAATAGAACTTAACAGTAAAATTCTATCAAATTATGCCATGTATCACAGTTTATTTTGTAGAAAGTAAATAATAAGTAATTGCATGAAATATGAGCTAAAATAAATAGACAGCAAATGGCAAGATATCTTGTCTGGTAGTGACGTCTAGTGTGGTGCGATGATCAAGATGGCACGAATTTGACTTCGATGTTACCACTACGCAAGACGGCCTTCGATGATGGCACATACTATTCCATCGAATCCCGAACAGTCAACTTAGTTAGGATTGACATAAAGAGGTACAAAATTTGTCGAAAAAATGGGGATAATGTGATCAGACATAGACGAATGATAATCGAAGAAATATGTGTAATTAGATACATATACTATTTTAGAAAACTATTTATAATATTGGAACTGTTCTTTTATTAGCCAAAAATAATTCATAGTTTTTTTTTTTTTAAAGTATTTATAAAACCAAATTAGAAATTTTATTAGGAAATATATATACATATAAGTCCATAAAATCATATATGAAAACTCAAGATATACTAGGCCCAATCTATTTATAAAATACTTATAGATTTATAAAATATATTAAAACACTTAAATAAAATCTCTATTTGAAATATAAGCTCGAACTTATTTTAAAAAAAACTAATACTTTATTAGTCAAATTATTTTTAGATAGGTATTCCAAAAAATTTATTTTAGGCAATAAATCTAAGTTTGTAAAATATGATTATAGGTAGAGAGCTACTTAGTCAAATATATTTTAAAAAATAAATCTAAAATCTAAAAATAGTTTGGAGCGAAAATAGCTTGGTTCCAATATCCTAGGAATATATATAATCTCCTACTTTAGGTATAAAACTAAATTAGACATGTAAATTTCTATAACTTTTTAAAAATATAATTTAATATTGGTAACCAAGTAATAAATAAAAATATAATAATAACAAGTTAATTGTAATGGTATTAAGCTATATTAATACTGTATATTCACATACATACTTAAAAACATAAGATATTAGAATGTCAAATGTCTTCAGTTAGTAAACAATAATAATAACTATTATAATAATAATCACAATGAAAACAAAATTTTATTTTACTGATAACAACGCCTTTAGAGCTGCTGTTCTCAAGAGGGTTCACATATGAGAACCAAGAGAGAGGAAGAGAAATTTGGGGGGGGGGAAGAGCACTTGGAGAAGAAACTCATCGGAGTCGGGCTTTGGGCTGTGCGACGTCGGAGGCGCACGCCTGTGCGGGGCACTGTCGGAGAGACGGCACACCAAAAATCGAGGCGGCGGAGGCTGAGTCGAAAGGGAGCTGCAGAGGCGGCCGAGTTTTGGCATCGGCGATGTCCAGATCTTTTGGCAGAAGATCGCCAAATTCATTGGTGAAGGGAGGCGCTGTCACCTGGAGGACGTGGCGGCACAAGGAGGTGCGCGACCAAAGGCGTTGGCAGAGGAAGGCGCTGCAGGCACGGTAATCGTTTGGAGTGGTGCTAGTGTCGCATGGGAACGCGACGGAGGGATCGTCGGTGGTGGGGCAAGGTCGGCACGATAAAGTCGGGAGTGGTCTTCGAAGAAGGGTGTAGGTGGTCAAGAGCGTGGTAGGACGGCGGCAGACCGAGGTGTGTGCTGTGCGGCTGCCGGGGGACTCCCAAGGTCGAGATCGACCACAGCCACCAACCGACCGGGGAAGCTGATCTGTGGTGATGGGGATAGAAGTTTTGCGCTCAGCGCAGGGGTATGTACGAGGCGGCCACAGATGAAAAGAGGGAGGCGTAGGACTGGTGGTTCTGTCGATCGAACATGGTAGGAGCAGGGTCATGGTGGTGACAGTCAGGTGATGGTGGTGTTGGCCGAAAAACTTGGCCGGAGTTAGAAACTCATCGGGGTCCTTGTCGAGGCAGGGCTGGTGGATAAAAGAAAATGGTGGTGGTCTTGAAGTCGTGGCAGTGGTGAAGATGGTCGTAGTGGTGGTGGCAAAGGAACGGCGACCACGACGTGGGGAGTTGCTGGGTTACGGAGGCGGCCGCAGATTGTCGACGGGAGAAGAAGTGCCAAAATTTGGGTTAGGGTTTGGATTAGAGTTAGGGACGTCGTGTCGGGATGTGTCCGACACGGTTGGGTTGTGCACCTGTATACGGATGGGGTCGAGGTCTGGGGTTGTCGGACACGGCTGGATAACGTATTGTAATAGAGAAAATAGTGGAAGAGATGGAGACAAAGACACGATGCACGACACCTTTGGGTGGAAAATATGGTTTGTAGGATTTATTGGATTCGATGGAAAAGAGCAAGGAAGAGCTCTCCTTATGTAGGAGGTGGACTTCTCTAGTTGGATAAGGACTATAATTCCTTTAAATTCTCATTAGATAAGTTTACTATTTAATTTAGATCAATAAAAAATAACACAAACAAAATATAGATCGAATTTTAAAACCAAATAAAATCCTACTTTAATTTAAAATTATTTAAAACCACAACCAGAAAAATATAATCCAATCACCATAAATCATTTAAATCGAACAACTTTTTAAAATATCCTTTTTTATAATAAAAATAAATTTCAAATAGTTTTTGAAAGTCACATCCATGAATTTATTTTCATGTATATCATATGCAAATAAAAACATTTATTTGCAAATATAGTGCAAAATATTTATATATAAAATATTTTTACTAAATCATTAACTCTACTTGTATAGTAAATATAAGTGTCTTTATATAACATACTAGTCTGACCAAGCAAGGGCGACATCTATAATCAAACCAAGTAGGAAAAATATTTATACCGTTCATGGAACCAATAATCTTTATTTATATAAAAATAATAATAATAATAATAAAAATAATAATAATAATAATAAAATAATAATAAATTATACTAAAGCTTTTGCATACAAAGATATATATATATATATATATATATATATATATATATATATATACGTATTTACGCTTTCGACGTGTAATACCAAAATAATTTAAAATTAAAAAAAATTATAGGGAGATTTTTACGGGGTTTGAGGAATTATATAAAAGCAAATCCTATATATATATATATATATATATATATATATATAACAAAAAAAAATATATATATATATATATATATATAACCAAATCCATATATATACAGGAGAGAGGATGCTGAGCCCCGCTCCCTGGAGCGTTCCTTGGGGCGGCCGGGGATGTTTCTCCCCTTGGTGGCCGGCCCCTTGGTGGGCGCCGCCTTGGTGGGCCGACCCCTGGCAGCCCGCGCCTCCCTCCGCCACCGCAAGACTTCTCCCCCTGCCGCCCCCCGCCTTGAGACGGTTCTCCCCGGGCGGCGCGTCCCCCTCTCTTTGTTGCCCGAGGTGCTGCCGTCCTCTCCCTCCTCTTCGCCGCCGACCGCGCCCCCGACGTCGCCGTCGCCGGAGCCGACGCGGTTCGCCTGCGCCGACAGTCGACAAGCCTCCGTCCCCTCCCCTCCTGGCCCCCCTGCGGCCTCCTC
>JANAVB010019600.1:2844848-2902348 GCA_029216955.1 Iris pallida | reverse complement strand
CTTGGGTCGACGGGAAGTCAGGTGTCAGAGTGAAGTGTGGTAATGGTGGTGGTGGTGGTTTCGACTACGACAACGGAGGTGGTGAATGGCATGAATGGTCGGCCAGGGGATGACTGGTGTCGGTGATGTTACTGTTGCATTGGGGAAGAAAAGGCGGCTGTGGGAAAAAATAGAGAAAGAATTTCTAGGTTGTCTCTTATTGGAAAGTGTGTCTAAATATAGGGGGAAAGGAGAAAACCCTAAAAATGTATGTGCAATAGAATTAGGAAAACTTATTGGAAAACTAACACTAATGCTAAGAGCTAACTTCTAATTGATTTATTATGTTAATAATTAGGTTAATTATCAGTCATTAGTTAAATAATTTAATAATAATTAGTTAGTAATTACAATAAAAAAAGGTTAGTAGCTAATTACAATTTAGCTATCGCCCTCCAAAGCCGTAGTCCTCAATCCAAGCCTAGGCTTGGTAGGCGAACGTTAGGACTGACATTGGTCCTAACCCGATGCGAAAAAAAATGAATAATCATCCCCTTATCAAAATCATTTAACTAAATAATTAGTAAAATAAATATCTCATTTATAAAACACAACTTCACAAATTATTTTCTCTCTCTATATATATATATATTATATACAACTTATAGATTTTCTTAAAGTGGACAGAAATTCAATTAACGTAACATCTCACAAAAGTTTTACAAAACCAAAGACCGACAAGGACCGATAGCTGTAGAAGCATGGAAAAGAATAAAGAAAGACCTATGCGGCTCCAACAGAAGGATCCCCATGCGGCTCAGGATCCGCATACGGCTCAGACGCCCATGCGGCTCAGGATCCCCATGCGGCTCGGAAGTCCATGCGGCTCGGATAGTTCCATGCGGCTCAGAAAAAAAATAGCCACATGGCCTTCAACAGTTCTTCTCTACATTCGGCTGCATTTAATGCCCTGACGGCTGACAGCTATGACAGCTCTGACAAAAAGACGTAATAATGACTCTGACATAATGGCGAGATCCGAGGAAAGAGGAAAAAAAATCTCCTTACAAAGCTGGCAAAATCCACCAAGTCCCTAGGCCACTCCATGCGGCCGTTGCATCTATGCGGCTGCCCATCTGCATCCCCATACGGTCGCTCATTTGCATGTGGCTGCCTATCCCCATGCGGCTGCCCATTTGCATGCGGCTGCCTATCCCCATGCGGCTGCCAATCCCCATACGGCTGCGGCTACCCATCCACGCGTGGCTGCCCATCCTCATGCGGTTGCATGCTCCATGCGGCTGAGAGGACCACCCATATGCGGCTCTGCCAAGACGGTCCAGTTGAGACACGTGGTGCTCTTCGTGACAAGTGAGATACGTGGCAGTCTTATCTTCCCTGGAATTATGGGTACTAACAAATCCCAACAAAATTAGATTTGTTGCGATCGTCATAATAGCCCAGATCAAATCAAATCAAGTAAATTGGACACGTGGCAGGCTATCACAAGTCACGAATATTCATGGCAATCAACATTTATTACCCACAAGAGATTTGATGCAATCACATTAATTGCTCAAATTTATTATATTCAACATGTACGGCCCAGATTGATAACTCTTAAGCCGCTGACTTTTTTAAGAGGGGTAATCATTTGCAAACCCTAATGATCACACCCCATTCCTATAAATAGCAAGGTGCCATTTTCTTGCAGAGGAAGGAGAGATAGACAGAGAGAGGAGAGAGCACAGACAGACACATACAGAGAGAGAGCTCTACAGAGACATCCAGAGAGCTATCAACAGAGGGCACAAAGGAGTCTCCCCACACGTCCAAGAGCATTTCTTCAGCGGAGTCAAGGCTACGTCTGATCGTCCAAGGAGTAAGGCAGAGCCGCCGTCGCTTTCCTGAGCCTCTATCGTCACCCTCCCAGAATCTAAACTAAATAATTGTACATAGACTGCTGTACCTAGGTTTTCGTCCCTAGGCTTTCTTTGTACGAGCGAGTTTGTATTGTGAAGTAAAAGTCCAGTCCTCCGATATAATTGTTCTGTTCTTTTATAATCAATGGCAAATACGATGGCGACTCTGCTGGGGACTAACTTCTTCACGGCAGAGGTGTTGGTGACGCAATCAGACGCAGCCAAACTTGGCTCCACTCAACAAATGTTGGTCGCCCGGTTCGACCAACAGGCGTTTGAAGAAATGCTCTCTGATGGGAGCGCTGGCCCGGTCCAGCGGCGAGCCCGCACAAAGAAGGCCCGCAAGGAGTGGAGACCCAAAAATTTTGCTCCTCTCCAAGCTACCAAAGAAGTACTCTCCGCTGCCCAAGACGGCGAAGGCAACTCTCATGCGGCCCCACTTCAAGCCATAGAAGACTCTACTGTCCCCAAGTCTGGCAGAGGAAAGCACTACATTGCTGGACTTGCAGGGGCAAAGGTGATTCTATGTGCTACAGGAAGAAGCCAAACAAAGGCACTAGCCGTAGGCTGAACATTCATGCGGCCAAGATTGCCAGCCGTATGTATGATGTCCATGCGGCCCAAACTGTCAGCCAGATGCAGAATAGCCATGCGGCCAAGATTTCCCGCCACATGGAGAAGACTTATGCGGCTGAGACTTCTAGCCGCATTAAGAAGATCCATGCCAGCCGCATGAAGACTGTCGATTCCAGCCGCAAGCTGTCTGCTCCATGCGGCTCAGGCTCAGTTTTCGATCGTCTCTCCTATGGTCCCGATCTCTCGTGCTCCCGAGAAAATATCTTTGACTCTCTGCAGCACCACTTAGAATCTTCTTACTATGTGCCCTCGTGCACTAGAGTGAAGAAGTCTAGGGCAGCACGAGCGTGGCGAGCCCAGTCCGCTGTCCCGACCTCTGACCATCCGAGCGCTCCATATACTGTTATGCGGGCCTCTGATGGGAAGTTGTACAGAACCACTCGAGTCCAGCCCCCGACGGCAAACGGACAGAGTGGTTCCCAAAAGTCTTCCAAAACCGAGGGAACAAACATGGTCGTTCCCGACCCATCTGACTTGCGTGAGGTTATCCTCCACAAGCGCAAAGAAAGAGAAGAGGCCTCGGTGTGCAAGAAATCCTCCTACGAACATTACTGCACCCAAGTCATTGTCAATTGCTGCTACAATAAGGCGGTAGCACAAATAGACCAACGGTCCGTCTTCCAACGGTTGCGACGTCCGAGCTCAGAAGATGAGGCGCTCCTCGTCGCCTCCTGTAATTCTGCCCTGAAGATTTCTGGCAGTGGGAGAGGGAAGAAAACAAATGCTTCCAGCCCAAAAATTTCAACCGGCGTGACCAAGAGACTTTCTTCTAAACGGTTGTCTACCACCGCTGCAGGAGGAGTTTACCAAGGTACCCGCTCAAAGACAAAATCTGCCATACTTAGGGATTCGTCCTCTACACTTGGAGATACTGGAGCTGGGGGTAGCACTCCTCCAAATATCCACTACAATCCAGTGTTCCAAGAGGATAATCCGGACGCAGCAAATCCCAACGTCCCCGAGGACGTCCACAGCTCTCAAGACGAGGCAAGCTCTGAAGCTGGGGGTACCACCCTTTCTGAGTCCGAACCAGAAGAGAACATTCCCACATACCCTGACGACTTCTCCGTGCGAGGGTATGACTCAGAGGACATGTCCTATACCATTCCTTCCACCTTTCATCACATAAGGACGGTATTCATGACGAACAGCAACCAAGAGGGTCCCAGTGATCGCCAACGCATCGATACTATGGAGGCCATACTGCATGCTTTGGTCAAGTCTGTGGACGAGATCAAGGTGGCCATTCCCACTCTGTAAGGAAGGATACCTGGACAAATAAGCGTGGGTCCCGCGGTCAATGCGGACTCAAACTCAGCTGTACCAAACCCGGGTGATAATTCTCCTGAAATATCGGCCCCTACCACTGCAGACGAGGCCAGGGAAGCAAGAAGAGATGTCCAAGAGCTCCGGGCCATGTTTCAAGCATGAGAAACTTGCCAGGACCTCAGGGTGCGACAACCGTATCCTGCCGCGTGGAGAGATGTTCCCTTTCCACCAAAGTATAAACCATTCCACATCAATCCATATGATGGAAAGACATCTACAAGCAGGTACATCACCAACTTCGAAGTCATAACCGACCATCTGCCCCATGATGACGCCATCCTTACGCGGTTATTCATCGGAGCATTGGAAGGGGTCGCCTTCGACTGGTACCACAACTTGTCGGACAATTACATCCACTCCTTCACCGGCTTCAAACGCATGTTCCTAGAGAGGTTCTATGAAGTAAGACAAGACGTGACAATGTTCACTCTCATGGACGTTGTTCAGGAAGAAAAGGAGCTAACAAGAAACTATATCGAATGGTTCCGCCAAACCGCGATGAAGCTGCCTTCCGGCAACCCTGATTCCTCCTTGATCAAAATTTGCCAAAAGAGACTACTTCCTACAATCAGTCTCTGGATGGGCGAAAGCCAATTCAGGGATTGGAAGACGTTCATCATCAGTGCCACTAGCACAGAAGATAAGGTGAAGAAAGCCCGCCAACTGGAATTACACATCTCGGATGGGGAAGACAAGGGCAAATGCCCTAACGTCAACAACAACGGTGGTAATTCCTCCAACAACCGAGACAACAAGGGCAAGCAGGCTATGGTGGCCGACACAGCCCCAAAGCCCGAGTTAAAGTCGGCAAAAAAGCAGTGGCCTCAGATAACCTATTCCTTCGAGTATGGCCATGTTAAACCCATCTTAGACATGCTCATCCAAGGAGGACGAATTCAGCTCCCTCCTCCAAGGCGTGAGCCCCGTCCTGCAGATATGGAGAGTCCCAAGTACTGCCACTACCATCACTATGTTCACCACACTACACATGACTGCTATCAGCTGAAGCGATACATCCAACATCTCATCGATTCTAATGCCCTGGCTATTGATTTCGAAGAAGTAATCGTGGCAGCCAACATGGTGTCAGTACAATTCGGCAGCTTCCCTTCGACAAAGACTCAAGATGGAGTAGTACCCGTCCCCAGAGCAAAGATGGAGGTCTCTAACCTTCCACCTCCCCGAGACCAAGCTGCAGGTCTAGTACCCCTCACCACATCACGGGAGGAGATCATATGGGTCTATCTGGACCTGGTACCTGAAGTGACTCAATCCGTACCTCCCGCCGCCAGCAAGAAAAAGAATAGGAAAGTCAAATCATGTCGTACGATCTCGACAGAGGTCGAAGAAGCTACTGCTGTTATTACCCGCTCCAGCGCACAAACCCAACCTCTACCGGGTAACTCGGCTGAAGACCATCAGCCGACAGCTGCTGATGCTCCAGGACCTTCGCAGCCTTCGACGACCGACAAGCCTAGGCCGAAGGAGACTCGCTTCGACAAACCGCTCCGAAGGGATACGCCTCATGGGCTGGAGAAGCCCTACAACTTCGACATCTTAGCCCAACTGGCCAACACACCGGCCAAATTATCGCTGTACGAACTCTTGAGACTCTACAAGGATGTTCGTGTCGCACTAAGCAAGGCACTCCAAAATACCGACGCATATCTGGCACAATCCAATCTCACCGGGGAGGACTTGTCGACAGATCTCCCGAATAGTGCTTGCACAGGGTCAATGCCAAACATTGTCTTCACTCTGCAGGATATGCTTATCAAGACCAACCTGCACGATCGCCCTCTGTATTATACTGGGTACATTGGCGATATCAAGGTCGATCGGATGCATATTGACTCCGGGTCCTCCATAAGCATCATCTCGAAGAGCCTGCTATATCATCTACGTATCCCAATGCATCACCTGACGCCGACAAGCACCGCCATCAGCGGTTTCAATTCGGGTAGGAGCTACCCAATCGGGAAGATTCGCCTAAAGTGCCAAATCAGCGACCTTCAGTCAGAAGTAACCTGTTATGTCATAGTTGCGGATACTTCCTACAACATTCTCCTGGGGCATCCTTGGATACACGATTACATGATCGTGCCTTCCATACTGTACCAGTGCTTCAAGTACGTCGACAAGCACGGCCTTGTAAGGACAGAATTTGCCGACATCGATCCTTTCAAAGGGATCGAATCCTACTACTCAGATTCGTGCTTATATGAGAAATCGAAGAGGCATCTTGTTGAAGGAGACACTCAAGCTCAAACTGAGGTGACAACCGGATCAGAAGAACCTCTGACGATCCACCTCCAAGCCCCCAAGCCTGGCATAACTGCGCCCCTTACAGCCACTCTGCGTAAGGACGCAATTAGCCTCTCTACACAAGAGAACAGTTGATAATCCGACTGCCAAGGTCGGGCCAAGCGCCAAGACCCTCGACAGAACTACTGACAATCAGGCTGCCAAAAGTTAGCCAGCAACAAACAGGGGAGCTTAATCCCTCTAACAAGCCGATGACAATACGTCTTCCCAGGATGAATCGACAACCGAGCACTAAGCCAGGGACTGCTAGCCAGCCAACGACTCCCCGCTCAGCACCGAGCGCTAAACTGGGGATAGCTAGTATGCCAACCACTCCATATTCTGGTCCACCCACGGAGCCCCTGATAATCAAGTTACCCAAATCATCCTTTCAGTCTGCATTTACACAGGGGGTGGCTGAAAAAGAATCAGAGCTGACCAAGTATGTGGCTGCTTACACTGATGTTCCATCAACAGATGATGTAATCCCACTGGAAAAGATACCTTACTTCGTCAATAAAGGGCTATCTTTGAATTATCTCGAGCTTAACAAGCTCTGTACAATGTATGCTATGGAACACGGTATAGGCACTCACCTATACACACAAGTGACAAATGACTACATCGCGAACCAACTTACTCCAGTGGAAGACGCTTACTGCATAATCGAGGGAGATAATCACCCAATCATCTTCGGCCAGAAGAATGATCCACAGCCCTTCAAGATAAAAAAAGTTGAGCTCGAACCTGACGCCGGGAGACTGCCCCTTTATCTGTATAGTTCCCAGTCCAAGTACCTTATGCAAAAATAAGGATATGATCTGGAAACTATACCAAGCTTAAACTATGGCACCGGACGGCGGTTGCCCTTACAGTCGCCAGCCCCCGCTGGGAAACCATGAGATTATTACAGCAAAACCAGATGTGGGCTCGGTTATGTCACGCCTGCGATGACACCTGAAAGCTCAGACAAAGAATACGACTGGCATTCACACTCAACCGGATCACCCACTTTCAATTCGGATGTCAGCATCGGAGACATGCTCAGGACAGTCTGGTCCGTCAATATGGCACTTGCCGATGCCTACGAAGAAGACGAAGACATTCCCGAACTCCTAGAGCTCGAGCCATGGACACAACAACTTGATGCACAGTGGAAGAAGCGGTTCGAACAAAGAGAGCCTCCTACTGAGGATGAGGTTATACAAGTCGATCTCGGTGATGAATCCTCTCCAAAACCCATCTTCGTCAGCAAGAATCTGACAGATGAAGAACGAGAATCACTACTACAACTCGTTAGAGAATATATCGACGTGTTCGCCTGGAGCTACGAAGATATGCCAGGACTGAACCTCGAGATTGTACTTCCCAAGCTCAATATCCATCGGGACGCAAAACCAGTCAAGCAACAACAACGACGATTCCGTCCCGACGTCATGAATGCCATTGAAGCTGAGGTAAACAAACTGATAGCCAGCGGCTTCATCCGTGAGGAACAGTATCCTGACTGGGTCGCCAACATAGTACCAGTCCTCAAGAAAAGTGAAAAGATTCGAATCTGCATCGACTTTTGTAATCTGAATGAGGCGTGTCCTAAAGATGAGTTCCCTCTCCCTATCACAGACATCATGATCGATAACACCTGCGGCTTCGAGCATATGTCATTCATGGATGGTTTCTCGGGGTACAACCAGATCAAGATGTTCTCTGACGACGAAAAGCATACAACATTCCGAACACCAATTGGCACCTACTGCTACACAGTTATGCCCTTTGGTTTAAAGAATGCTGGTGCCACCTATCAAAGAGCTATGAGCGTCATCTTTAGAAACCACTTGCGCAAAACAGTGGAATGCTACGTCGACGACATCGCCGTCAAAAGCCGCTCTAAGGAAGATCATCTACATGACCTGAGGACAGTATTCGACATGATACGAGCACACAATTTGAAAATGAATCCTACAAAATCCTTCTTGGGCGTATCCAGCGGGAAGTTCTTGGGTTTCATCATTACTTTCCAGGGTATCCACGTAGACCCTGAGAAAACGAAGGCAATCATGGAGATGGGTCCCCCGAGAAATCTTCGTGAACTCCGAGGCCTTCAAGGGAGGCTAGCCTACATCAGGAGGTTTATCTCTAACCTCTTCGAATGATGCCAGCCATTCACCCACCTCATGAAGAAAGGCATTTCATTCGTATGGGATGAAGAGTGCCAACGCGCCTTCGACAACATCAAAGAATATCTGACGAACCCTCCAGTCCTGGTAGCCCCGATTGCTGGAAGACCATTCTTGCTCTATGTACGAGCGATAGAGCATTCTCTCGGTGCTCTGCTAGTACAAAACAACGAGGCAGGCCACGAACAAGCCATATATTACCTCAGCCGAATGATGATGGGGCCGGAACACCGATATACTGTCGTAGAGAAAGAGTGCCTTGCCTTGGTTTTCGCCATTCAGAAGATACGACACTACGTCATGGGACAGACCATCTATGTCATATCAAGAGTCAACCCCCTCAGGGTCCTCATGACTAAACCAGGTGTACTCAGCTCTCGCCTCGCTACTTGGGCGATATTACTGTCCCCCTACCACATGATCTTCGTACTGCAAAAGGCTGTCAAAGGTCAAGCTCTGGCCGACTTTTTAGCAGCTCATCCGGGCTCGGAGTCAACCAAAA
The DNA here is from genome assembly GCA_029216955.1 of Iris pallida. NCBI lineage: Eukaryota > Viridiplantae > Streptophyta > Magnoliopsida > Asparagales > Iridaceae > Iris > Iris pallida. The sequence goes on along the minus strand of JANAVB010019600.1, from coordinate 2,893,499 downwards.
TAGACGAAAAGATTCCAGACGAGGTCGCTAATTCAAATATGGCCTCCCAGGATACCATATGGCGAATGTTCTTCGATAGCGCTTCTAGAACCGGGCCTAAGGGCAACATCGTCGCTGGAGTCGGAATAGTACTGGTTTCTCCCATCGGGATAGTGATCAATCGCGCTTATTCCCTCACAGAGCCCTGTTCAAACAACGTGGTCGAGTACAACGCCTTGTTCATTGGTCTCCGGCTTGCAAAAGAGCTGGGGGTAGAACGCCTCGAAGCATACGGTGATTCGCAGTTAATCGTCAACCAGATCCGGGGCTCATACGAAGTTCGCCATGAGGACATGATCCCTTACCACCAAATAGCAATCGACATTATCTCGTCCCTGGAGGGGTTCTTCATAGAGCACGTTCCCAGGCTCCAAAACATTGAAGCCGATGCCCTAGCAGGTCTTGCCGCTTCCTTAGCAATACCCAATCACGCTCATCATCTGGGTGACATCATAGGCCGTGAGCTGGTCTTCCCAGGAATAATGTCCAGTGTGTGGAGAGTTACTCCGCTCTGACGGTCGACGAAGCACCAGACTGGAGATAACCGTTCATTAACTTCGTAGTCTACGGCATCCTGCCAGAGAATCCGAAGGAGGCCACTTCTATTAGAAGACGTTCCCTCAGATTCTTCTACGATACATAGACGAAAATACTATATCAACGATCCTATGATGGATTACTGCTTCGATGTCTATCAAATTTAGAAGCCGGAGAAGCCGTGCGTGAAGCTCACGATGGCGTCTGTGGGGCCCATCAGCCTGGCCCGAAACTACAAGATCGCCTTCGCCGAATGGTCTACTACTGGCCCACGATGGTTGCAGACGCGATAGACTATGCAAGAAAATACAAAGCCTATCAAGTCCACGCAGATTTCAACCACCAGCCATCCGAGTTTCTATACCCGATGGTGGCATCCTGGCCATTCGAAGCATGGGGAATGGTCATTGGTCCGATCACTCCGCCTTCGTCCCGAGGACATTGCTTCATACTCGTAATCACAGATTACTTCTCCAAATGGGCGGAGGCTATTCTGCTAGCAGAAGTGAAGACTTCAAACGTGATCAGCTTCCTCAAGCATCATGTTATCTACCGCTTTGGTCTGCCCCGAAGGATTATCCACGACAATGGTCCGTAGTTCGTAAGCCACGCCTTCTATCGATTTTACGACAAACATCGCATCCAGAATATTGCTTCAACGCCATACAACCCAGCGACTAATGGTCTGGCTGAAGCATTCAACAAAACAATCATCAAGCTTCTCAAGAAATTTGTGTCATCAAACAAACGCGACTGAAATGAAAGGCTCGGTGAATGCTTATGGGTGTACCGTACCACAGTACGGACTGCCACCGGGAACATACCCTTTTCTCTGGTATACAGGAGTGAGGCAGTTCTCCCACTGGAGACTCAAATCCCTTCACTCCGCGTCGCTCTCACCTATCGATTGACGACAAATGATAATCACCATCGCCGACTACAAGAGTTAGAGGCCCTAGATGAGAAGCGCCTATTAGCTCAACAACAAATCGAGCTGTACCAGGTACGTATCTCCGGAGCCTTCAACAAGAAGGTTAAAATCAGAACATTCCAGGTGGGCGACCTCGTTCTGGCAGTTCGGAGGCCGATGGTTATGACTCACAAAACCGCCGGCAAATTCCAGCCAAAGTGGGAAGGTCCGTTCATCATTGATGCTGTATTCTCAAACGGAGCTTACCGCCTCGCAAAACAAAATGGAGACTTGCTCATGTTGCCCATCAACGACAAGTTCCTAAAGAAATATTACGTCTGAAATGATATCCTCCAGGGTAATGAGTTATGTACCCGCTGGTACCGCTGAACTTACATCCCGACTACTAATCTTCCAGAATGATGAGTTACGTACCCGCTGGTACCGCTGAACTCACATCCCGACTACAAATCTTCCAGAATGATGAGTTACGTATCCACTGGAACCGCTGAACTCACACCCCGACTACAAATCTGCCGAAGCAATGAGTCATGTACTCTTTCGTACCGCTGAACTCACAGGCCGACTACAAATCTCCCAGATTGTCGAGTTATGTACCCGCAAGTACCACTGAACTTACATTCTGGCCACTACAGATAAATCTATATCGCATCTTTTAGGTAATAAGTCATGTATAATTATACCTCTGAACTTTCTTCCTAAAAGGAGCTTCCTCCTTATGATCTAGTACCCGCACTCTCAGTGCACAAATAGGGTAACCGATCCACAAATTCTCCAAAACAACCAAGTCGATGTTACCTTTGAGTTGTTTTCACTTCCACCAAAAACAAACCGCCTCCTTACCTAGAACTTCCATGTCCTCATTACCTCTGAGTTGTTCTATGTGCCCTTCATGGAGCCCCCTCCTACCATGTCCTCCTTACCTCTGAGTGGGAAGGCTCCATCGAAGAAACCCTCATATTCACCATGTTCTCATTACCTCTGAGTAAGTATGATGGTTCTTCCCTCCCTCGTCCTATTATCCGTATCCAGAACCAGGGTACGCCAAGGATAATAGGTCCACAAAAAGTATCTCATTGGGGCAACTACCACAAGCAAAGAATAGAGCAATTGTATTCCAGATATTCAAAATCGGTTACATTCATAAGCAAGCCAGAAAAGTTCTCTATCATTTTATTCAGACAAAAAATGAAGAAGGTTACATCGATGCCCAAAAGAAGCAAAACACAAACTGCAGTTAAAGGCAGACAGAAATATCAAGACGAAAGATGGACATTTATGAGAGCCCACGAATCCTAGTTGTGGGGGCGCGTATACCAATCCCTCAACCATTTTGCATATAAAGGATTTACTTGAGCAAAATCCTCATCCGGGATAGGAAGGTCCGGACTCCTAGTACTACCACCATCAGACTTAGGCTCCTCCTTTACAGCAATAGGCACCAGCTCTCCTTTCTGTCCCTTCGTTGTTGGTATTACCTCCTCTTTAACAAACGATGACTCCTGTTTGGGAGGAGGCAGCATCTCTTCCTTCACGACGATCTCAACCTTCAGCAGGGATGCTGCAAGAATCAACGCAAAAGAAACAAAGTCAGAAGACGGCAAGAAAACATTTAGAGTTCATGCGGCTCGGGTTAGACGAGTCCACATATGGCTCTGTTTAGATGGGTTTGCATGCGGTTCTGATTTGTGAAACGCTATGCGGCTCAGTCTATTAGGAACTCATGCAATTTTGTTCAGAGGGACTCCATGCGGTTCAACTCTAAAAGTGCTTATGCGGCCACAACAACAATTCTCATGCGGCTCGGACATGGAACATACCCCATGCGGCTCGAGACGTGCATACGGCACAAATGAAGATGAAGGCTCGCGCATAAAACATGCGACGTAGCCATAACAGTTAGGGTTCCAAGCTCACGCAAAAGTCCTTACCAGCAATGGTGGGGTGGACGTCGGGGTGAACTACGGGCACGTCGGCTGGCGGAGGAGCTGCCACATTCATCGCCGCAGTTGAAGTAGAGGCAGCTTTCTTACCCTTCGCCGTCGACGAAGACACCGCCTTCTTACCCTTCGCCGCAACAGTCTTCTTGGGAGCCATTACTGATGATCAGAGAAGGAAGACGAGGACAAGAGAGCTAGGGCAAGAGCAGAAAGTAAAGAAAGTCTTCTTTCCAAACACTCTGCTATTTATATGCAGAGCCCCATAGACCGACGCATCGATCCATGTGCAGTATAACCGACTCTTCGGTTATCAAGGCGATCCGATTATTTAAGGCTAAACTCTTGGGATCCTGCCCCAAAAAGCGGCCTTAAATCTGACAGCAAATCAAAGGCAATCATTGCAAAGATTTGTACACATGGCATGAAGACGTGGCAAGAAGCCCATGCGGCTCAGATGGCCATGCGGCTGAGGAACCCATGCGGCTGGAACGACCATGCGGCACAGATGGCCATGCGGCTCAGATGGCCATGCGGCTGAGGGGGCCATGTGGCTGAGACATCCATGCGGTCAGAATATCCTATGCGGCCCGAAGAGTTGTTACATGGCCATGCTTCTTATTCAAAGTATTTCAATTTTGCAAATTAAAAACTTTGAAGGGGGTCTTGTAGAAGCATGGAAAAGAATAAAGAAAGACCTATGCGGCTCCAACAGAAGGAATCCCATGCGGCTCAGGATCCCTATGCGGCTCAGATGCCCATGCGGCTCAGGATCCCCATGCGGCTCGGAAGTCCATGCGGCTCAGATAGTTCCATGCGGCTCAGAAAAGAATAGCCACGTGGCCTTCAACAGTTCTTCTCTACATTCGGCTGCATTTAATGCCCTGACGGCTGACAGCTATGACAGCTCTGACAAAAAGACATAATAATGAATCTGGCATAATGGCGTGATCCTAGAAAAGAGGAGAAAATCTCCTTACAAAGCTGGCAAAATCTACCAAGTCCCGAGGCCACTCCATGCGGCCGTTGTATCTATGCGGCTGTCCATATGCATCCCCATGCGGTCGCCCATTTGCATGCGGCTGCCTATCCCCATGCGGCTACCCATTTGCATGCGGCTGCATATCCCCATGCAACTACCAATCCCCATACGGCTGCGGCTGCCCATCCACGCGTGGCTGCCCATCCTCATGCGGTTGTATGCTCCATGCGGCTGAGAGGACCACCCATATGCGGCTCTGCCAAGACGGTCTAGTTGAGACACGTGGTTCTCTTCATGATAAGTGAGATATGTGGCAGTCTTATCTTTCCTGGAATTATGGATACTAACAAATCCCAACAAAATTAGATTTGTTGCGATCGTCATAATGGCCCAGATCAAATCAAATCAAGTAAATTGGACACGTGGCAAGCTATCACAAGTCACGAATATTCATGGAAATCAATATTTATTGCCCACAAGAGATTTGATGCAATCACATTAATTGCTCAAATTTATTATATTCAAGATGTATGGCCCAGATTGATAACTCTTAAGCTGCCGACTTTTCAAGAGGGGTAATCATTTGCAAACCCTAATGATCACACCCCATTCCTATAAATAACAAGGTGCCATTCCCTTGCAGAGGAGGGAGAGATAGACAAAGAGAGGAGAGAGCAGAGACAGACACATACATAGAGAGAGCACTACAGAGACATCCAGAGAGCTATCAACAGAGGGCACAAGGGAGTCTCCCCACACATCCAAGAGCATTTCTTCACAGGAGCCAAGGCTACGTCTGATCGTCCAAGGAGTAAGGCAGAGCGGCCGTCGCTTTCCCGAGCCTCTATCGTCACCCACCAGAATCTAAACTAAACAATTGTACTTAGAATGTTGTACCTAGGTTTTCGTCCCTAGGCTTTCTTTGTTTGTATTGTGAAGTAAAAGTCCATTCCTCCGATATAATTGTTCTGTTCTTTTATAATCAATGGCAAACAATAGCAATCACATTCGAAAAATATTTCTCAAAATTAGAATTTCACGTTTTTTGAGATTCAAAAAAATTCAATTTTTTTAAAAAATACAAAATTATGAAAAATCTAAGAAATCGGTTAACAGAGGTTACAAATCTACCCTCCTTAAATAAATTTCGTCCTCGAAATTAAATGTTGGCACGGGAGTAAAACATGATAGAAAGTTTAAGAAATATCTTAGACACGATCAGAGGACAACGACTATGGCACGATCAAGATAATCAATTCAAAATTATTTAGATAGGACTAGTGATTTTGACACGATAGAATCGTGATATAAATAAAACTATATATGCACGATTTAGAAATAACTTAAGCCATTGGGGCATGATCTTTGTAACGACTAGGAGAATCGAAGATATAAATGAAGTTCGAGTACGGGGTATTCTGTAGCACTTAGTTTGATGAAAATCAGTCTCAAAGTCGCATAGGCCTGATCAAGATGAAAAGTTAACCATGACCAAAACAAGGTTTGGCATGATTAAGATTTTGAACTCACAGTTTTGTAGGCACGATTTAGAAATAATTCCAAGTTATTAAGCACGAAGCCGCAACTAGGAAAAATCAAAATCGTTCGGTTACGATAAAGTTAGAATCAGGTCTAGTATAGAATGATCAATATGATCTAGGCTCGATAAATCATATTCAAGGTTATAAAGGCACGTTTAAATACGAAGATGACGTGATTGGCGTCGCTAGGAATAATGAAACGTTTGGCAAGATCAATGACTAGGGATCAAACCACTTAATCACGAGCAAATCGAGGCTTTCAAATTTGGGATGACTAAAATCATTTAGGCACGATTTAGAGTAGAGTGATGAAAAGTTAAAACCTAGTCACGAAATAGGAATGAAACTTAAGCACGAGTGACTAGGAATTCAAAATTTAGGTACGATAGAAAATTTATTCCGACATAGTCGTGACTAGAGATCAAAGGTTTTAAGCAAAATTTGTGGGTTAAGGTTATCATGATCATGAAAATCAAAGTCGTATAGTCATGCCAGGTCATTTAGGCACGACTAATCACGAAAATTTCAGATATAATCAGGAAATCAAATCATGGTCGAAAAAGAGTTTAGCCACGAGTGTTACAATTTAAACATGATTATAATCGTAGTTCGACATGATTAAAGATAAGGTCAGTCTAACCTTGGTCAAACAGTATTTAGATATGATGAAGAGTATGATAGTAGTCTAGGCACGACCAAACATGAAATTTTAGTATGATCAAGGATAGTATGAAGCTTAATCGTGATTGGAATAGAATTTAGTCATTTTCAAGAATAATCATAGTTTTTACACATGAGTGATATTGGTATCGAAGTTTAACCGCAATCAAAATTAAAATATTGACACGATAAAGAATAGGGCTAGTCAATTCTTGATTAGAAATAGAATTTAGGTTTGATAAGAACAAAATTGAAGTTTTTGAGCACGAGCAACATATTGATAGAGATTTAGGCCATGACTGAATTTAATCCAATCGAGTACGATCAAGAATACTGGTACGATAAGGGAGATGACCAAAGTTAATTGGTCGTGATCAGGGGAATTAGAATTCAACGATATTAAAAACTTAAAGGATGATTCAAGGATATGGAATAAGTCGAATTCCTTTTACTATGATAGGGAAATCAAAAGGCAAGATTTCAAAGTGTACCTGACAGAAATAGATACGAGATAAGTGATTGGTGTAATCAGGATAGAGTTAAATAAGACAAAGAGTAGTGGTAATACAAGAAATAATGGTAAGACAAAAAAATAATAATAAAATTATTCTTGCTCATCTGGTCATAAGAAGTGAACCAATTTAAGATATGATCTGATAACCATACACGTCTTCCTGAAATCATGTTGCCAAAATTTTTGCCACGCCAGTAAGTATAACTGCAATAAACGTTAGAGTCCGTAACTACGGTATACACCCTATAATTATGTTATCTAGAATTCTCGTCACGCCAACCGATATGGCTGCAAGAAATCTAAATTCCATAACAAGGATAAGTATGTCCAAAATCAGGCTCTATGTCCGGATCATGCTAGATACTATGACTACGATAAATTCTAAACTCCATAAATAAAGCAGATATTTACCTTTCTCACTGTCCTTATCAAATATGTTATTAGATTATACCTCAATTCAATCCATAATTTTTTTTATCTAAATACAAAATCAATGTCAAGAACGAACATCAAGATTAAAAATTCAACAACGAATCAAGATAAGTAGACAGAAACAAGCGGAAACACATTCTGAGGTAGGGTTTAGATAAAGATTCTCAGGGGTTGTCCCAAAGATATTATCTAGGTCAAAATTCAAAATTCATGGATTACTTTCTAAAACAAATCTCAACCTTATATATAAGATTGGCTAATCATTCTCTCTTCAACTTAATGGCATATAAGTTTCAACTTCTACTTTCTAGTTCTCTCTAGGGTCCATAAACTCATCCTAATACAAGAATAGGGTTCAATAGTGGACAAATATTTAAAAATCATGATGAGTAAAAGTAAATAGGAATAGACTCGAAAAAGTTTCAAAATAAGACTCCCAGGAGTCATCCCTGGAATCTATCAAGAGTTCCTAATATGTGACTGAGAACCAAAATCCTAAAATATTCCATGACTCAAATCTTAATCCTAGGGCAGGCTCGCAGTAGTACAGCTAAGCCTAAGTACTACCATGACTTCGCAATAGTTACAAAGACAGACCTGCATGGGCTACCACAAAAATATGTCACAACCCACACACGGATATTCGGGTACCAGTATATGGGCCACGCCCAGCCTACGCTACAGCATCGACGGTAGAACGCTGTCCAGTACCCAGCAACTATCTACAATATCTAGATGATCTATGATAATAAATGTACTTAAATCACACCACAAACGACTAAGGAAGATACGAAATAGAAAGATATCAATAACCCTGAACAGACAGAGTCTACAAATAAAAATACAAGACCAGAATATAACGGAGGCAATACAATAACAAAACATAAATCAAAATACAAAAGCTTGGAACTCTCGGGAGACAACTCACGGTGAAAGGAACATCGAGATCCGTCTCAGCTAACATCATCCTGTGGTCCAATAAAGTGGGACATAACAATTCCTAAAATTTGTCAACGTATCCAGTCGGGATTGAGTGAAGTACATAAACTAACAGCAGTTTCAATGAATTGACAAATACTGTAAAAAATAGTTATAATGGAATACAAGACAGAATATCAAGACTGGAAGTAAAACAGTACAAGTGAACGGAATATCATGTCATGGTACAAAATACTGGAATGTAAAGCAGTACAAGAACATCTGATGTAAAATATAAATATAAATGGCGCCTTGAGATATTAGAGCATTATGTGATCGGCTTGGGTCCAGATTCGGCTGTTCCATTTGACCCGCTATGCACAAGAATAAGCACAGGTAAACCTGGAGATCAAGCCAGCAAAATGGAAAGCTATTATTCCAGAAATATCAGGTCAGGCTACACCCTATGTGTGGTGAGGGTGAAGCTATGAACAAGTAGTAGTAGGTGTGGTATTGATCACATAACCTCTAATAACTCCCCATCCTCGAGTAGTATAATGGATCCAACCGTAGCACGTTACGATACTAGATTCTCTAAGAGGGTAGCAAATCCCCTTAAGAATCGGTGTCATACAAGTACAAGGACAATAGTCAAGAACGAGATATGTACCAGTATGCCAGGATAACCAGTAGTAACATCTCATGACGGGATCCAACATATACTAGTCCGTGTATTCTTGTGTCAAGAATCAAGTAAAACACTACAACTGAACATATATAGTAAATATCAAAGAAATAAAAACTATCAGAGAATGTACTCGCCTGAATTTAGTTAAAGTGGACGTGCGCAACACGAACGTGTCGACATAGAATAGGTATGATGTTATGCTCCACAAGATGGTCCCAAACGATGGTACAGACGGTCCCAACGAGTCTAGAATAGTCCAAAATGCCTAGTTTGGTATATAGAAGTCTAAAATTAGGGTTTTCTATGAGAATTGATTCAAGAAACATGAAACGACTAACTAGTCGCGATTAAAGGTTTCAGAGAAGATGTCACTAAATATAACCATTTTTGGAAATCACTTATAAGGCTTAGAAATAATATTTTATTTATAAAATATTCCTAGATAATATTTGAAAACCCAAAATCCATTAGAATTATATAAAACCAAATCATATATATATATATATATATATATATATATATATATATATATATATATATATAGGTTCAAAATTATTACATTCTTATAGTCCAACTTCAACTATTAAACTTAAAAATATAGGGCCCAAAATAATTAATTAGAATCATGTTTACTCAAATGTATTGACCTTCAGCCCAAAATAATTACCAAAAGCCCACCTGAAAGTAAGCTAAATAAATTCATGAAATAATCATCCTCTGAGCCCGACCATAAACTTTGACCCAGGCCCAAATCCTATTACACCAAATCTCTAATAAAAAATAGTAATAATAATCCTAATCACTATTATAACCATGATGATAATAATAGCAGTGATAATCTAACTATATAACAGTAGATGTTTCCCCAATTTATTTCCCTTTTTTATATCCCTAAACATTTCCATAGCATTAATGATTTAATATTAAACTCCTTATTATTTTAACAAAACCATTGCTGTTGACTATGACTCAATTCTCCCCAAATTAAACCCAATCTCGAAGAGAGTAGAGAGGGGTGACAACAGTAAGAAGTAAATATGGGAGAGGGAGTCTCTTCCCACGGATTCGAGCAGTAAGGCAAGGAGAATGAAAGAGAACTCACAGGGTGACGGAGTCTAGGCGGCCAGATCTGCACGCGGATAGACGAGGCTCGACGGGAGGTAGAGGTGCTGGATCTACAACGGCCAGTCGGAGGCAGCACGATCGCGCTGAGTGGAGGCAGTCGGAGTGGCGTCGGGCGGAGGCAGTCGAAGTGGCACCGGGCAGAGTGGAAAGTACCGGGATCGAGGGTCGGGTATGGCGAGGAGCCACGGTTGTCGTAGTTATGATGGCGGTGGCTGCCGGGTCAGGTGAGTTTCCTCTCCAAATTCTTCTGCAATGTTTGGCTGGCCAATTTTGAGATGTTGGAAAAATCTCTACGCTGGTGTGTGGATGGCCAGGGTGGATGGGCGGTGGCATCTTTGTTGGTAAAGGAGCGGTAATCGGTTGGTGGAATGTGGGGGTGTTTCTCGTAGTAGTGCTGTTGGGGAGTGTGGAGGTTCGGTGATGGCAGCGTTATGGTTGTGGCTTAGGAAGATCTGGATCTGGGTTTGGTAGGGGCTACGGTGGCCAATGGTGGTGGTCGGTTGTATTGATGGTGTGGCTTTACGTGGTGGCAGTGGTTGTGCTATTGGTAGCACTGGTGGTGGCTGCGACATGGAGGCGGAGGTCTGGGTCTCACTCTCCCTCTCATTCTTTCTCTCTGTGTGTGTGCTCTATTGTGGTGAACGATTGGAATGGCCACGGCTTGGGTCGACGGGGTGTCGGGTGTCGGAGTGTAGTGTGGTAATGGTAGTGGTGGTGGTTCGATTACGGCAATGGACGTGGTGAATGTGATGAATGGTCGGCCAGGGGATGGCTGGTGTCGGTGATGTTACTGTTGCATTAGGGAAGAAAAGGCGGCTGTGGGAAAAAATAGAGAAAGAATTTCTAGTTTGTCTCTTATTGGAAAGTGTGTCTATATATAGAGGAAAGGAGAAAACCCTAAAAATATATGTGTCATAGAATTAGAAAAACTTTTTGGAAGACTAACACTAATGCTAACTGCTAACTTCTAATTGATTTATTCTGTTAATAATTAGTTTAATTATCAGTCATTAGTTAAATAATTTAATAATAATTAGTTAGTAATTACAATAAAAAAGGTTAGTAGCTAATTACAATTTAGCTGTCGCCCTTCAAAGCCGTAGCCCTCAATCCAAGCCTAAGCTTTGTAGGCGAACGTTAGGACCGACATTAGTCCTAACCCGATGCGAGGAAAAACGAATAATCATCCCATTATCAAAATCATTTAACTAAATAATTAGTAAAATAAATATCTCAATTATAAAACACAACATCACAAATTATTTTTTCTCTCTCTCTCTCTCTCTATATATATATATATATATTATTTACAACTTATAGATTTTCTTAAAGTGGACAAAAATTCAATTAACGTATCATCTCACAAAAGTTTTACAAAACCAAAGACCGACAATGACCGATAGCAATCACGGTCGAAAAAATATTTCTCAAAATTAGAATATCATGTTTTTCGAGATTCAAAAAAATTCAGTTTTTTTGAAAAATATAAAATTTTGAAAAATCCAAAAATCGGTTAACGTAGGTTACACAAATTATTTCAAATGGACGTGAAAAGTGCATTTTTAAACGGATACTTGAAAGAAGAAGTTTTTGTGAAACAATCCCCTGACGCTTGGTATGAACGCCTTCAAACTTAGAAAAGCACTCTATGGACTCAAATAAGCCCCTCGCGCTTGGTATGAACGCCTAAGTGCCTTTCTACTTGAAAATGGTTTTTCAAAAGGAAGAGTTGATACAACTTTGTTTATCAAGTCTTCAGATGATGATATTCTACTTGTTCAAATATATGTCGATGGCATCATTTTTGGTTCTACAAACGAAAAACTCTGTCAAGAATTTGCTAAGTGTATGCAGAGTGAGTTTGAGATGAGTATGATGGGAGAGCTGAATTACTTCCTAGGACTTCAGATCAAACAACACTCATAGGGAACACTCATCAACCAAGCTAAGTATACAAAAGACTTACTGAAAAAGCATGACTTCGACAACGTAAAGCCTATCGAAACTCCAATGGCTACATATACCAAGCTTGACAATGATGAAAGTGGCAAACCAGTCGACCAGCTTAAGTATCGAGGTATGATTGGTAGTTTATTATATTTAAATGCTAGTCGCCCTGATATTCTGTTTAGTGTTTGCATTTGTGCTAGATATCAAGCTAATCCTAAGGAATCACACATATTCGTCGTTAAGCGTATCTTTCAATACCTTAAGGGAACTTCTACAGTCGGCTTGTGGTATCCCAAAACCAAATCTTTTGACCTAATCAGTTATTCAGATGCAAATTTTATAGGATGTAAAGTAGACCGTAAAAGTATCAGCGGTACGTGTCATTTCCTAGATAAAGCTTTAGTCTCCTGGTTTAGCAAGAAGCAAAATTCTGAAGCACTATCAACCACCGAAGCCGAGTATATCGCCGCAGAATGCTGTTGTGCTCAAATTTTATGGATCGAAGCAAACTCTAGAAGACTACAATCTGCACTACACGAAGATTTCCATTTATTGTGATAACACTAGCACAATTAACTTGACCAAGAACCCTATTTGTCACTCACGCACAAAGTACATAGAAATTCATCATCACTTTTTACGTGATCACCAATAACACAAAGATATTTGCTTAGAGTTTATTGACACAGATCATCAACTAGCAGATATTTTCACAAAACTACTAGCTGAAGACCACTTTAACTATCTGCGTCGAGAGCTTGGCATACTTGAATTTTCGAACTCATGATGCATTATGATTAATAAAAACTCTTATAACTTAAAACTTTGAAATTTATTAATAGAAGTTATTTTGGGTACAAGCCGAAAGGGCCTTTCTGTCATACAAGTGTAAATAGCCTGAAGCAACACGGTGTACTAGTCTTCGGACTACCGCTAGCTGGGTCCGGCCCCTACAGCTAACACAATGTAATGAACATTATTAAATGAGGAAGTTTAAAAGTTATTAAGTGCATTTATCATTTAATATGCACTAATGAACAGGAAATCCAAGTGGCCGAACTCGAACAAAATTCGGACGAGTTCGGTTAACGTTGGTACGGATTTCTAGAATAGCAGCCGGTCCTAGCCCTTTATAAACCCCTACATACTCTTTCTTCTTATTCATCCCTCCATCGAAAATACTTCAAAAACCTAGTTTTTCATCTTCCAAGATCTCCTCCTTCTTCAACCCTGGATCTAAGAAGCTCGAAAGGTGACTCCCTCCTCCTATTCTCCACTATTTTAAGGTATCTATCTTATATTCCTCTCTTATTTTCTATGGCTCCTAAGCTCCATAAAAGGAATAACGTTGCTTCCCAAGCGGGTTCATCTTCAACTTCGGAGTATTAACCTGTTAGCATTTTTAGTCCCGCTCATCCTGCTGATGACGAGGATTGTGATTCTGCATTCTTTCCTTCTGCAGAATATTCAATTGCTTGGTTTGACTCCTTTCATGGTAGAGACATTTGTACAGGACGCTTCATAAATTTTACTATATTTTTGGAATACGCTCATGTTTTTGAAAGACTTTCTCTCCGTGACTTCTTTGAAATCGCTGACAACGTATATGACAATATTGTCCGTATTTTCTATTACAATATGCAAGTTAAGGACAAAGGTAACATTTATTCTTGTGTAGGTGGTCATGAGATTGAATTTAACTCAACCGACATAGTGAATACTTTCACATGACGGATATCGACGAGACTTTGGTTGAAATTCATCATGTTTAATTCTCGGAAGGTGTAACCCTTGATTCTTTCAAGGCGGCTATGTGTCACCCTGTACCTGTTCCTTAAAATGGTAGGGTGTACTCAAAGCACCTTAATCAAAATTTCTATGAATTATATCGCTTTATTTTTTCCGCTTTGCTTCCCAAAATGGGATCTTCTGATGAGATCATGCTTTATGAGATGTCCACGATGTATCATCTGTATTTCGGTGTTCTATTTTCTATTTCCAAGACCTTTATGGTGGGATGATCAGTTGCAGGCGTCCGGGGTGTAACCTTTTATACTCCATGCATCTAACAGCTATCTTTAGAAGATTCAGAATCAATCTTGTCATGTGTCCTTATTCTTCCACATCTTCTGAGCTGATTAGATCCATGACTTATCCTAACCCACCTCCTCCACCCGATGCTGAGCCTGCTTCTACTTCTGTTGATGATCCAGATACCCCTGCTCCAGCAGCTCCTGCTCTAGGCTTTGACTTGTACATCTATCAGCGATTCGATGACTTTGTTTCTCTCTCTGAGCAACGTTATCAGCGCTTTGATGAGTTTGTCACCCTCTCAAGACAACGTCATCAATGTTATATTGATGTAGAGTTCCGACACACCTCACAAGCACAGGTGTTGCGGAACTGCATAGCTGATCTTCACTGGAGTTTAGCGCATGACCCTGCACATCCAGTTCACATGATCCATCATCCAAGTTTTGCTGGACCGAGGTTTGATGATGAGACTACTTTCTAGCACTTTGATCCTACCACTGCCTACTTTGATCCCCAGCTACCTACTGCTCCTGGAGATGATGACACACAGATGTGATGTGGGCTTCAGTTTAGTATTTTTTAGTTTTATTTGCTAGAGATGATGATCTTTGTAGTTGCTTTTTTGTACTAGTTAAAACTGTTATAGTTAGGCTTTATCTTCTTTTTTTGTCATAAACTTTCATAGTTATGACTTTCTATGCACTTTTGATGTACTTCAGTTCAGTTCAGTTTATGATATTTTAGTCTTTTAGTTTACTGTTACTAGTTCTACTTATGCTGAGACTTGTACATTACGGTTACTACTCTGTTTCTTTGTCTTTGTCAATGATGTTTTATAAATTGTTGGCTTCACACATTTTGTACATGGCAAAGGGGGAGAAGAGCAATACCAACATTTAAAAATTCAAATGAGAACAAGTAAGGTATATTATTTCAAAGCTATATATTAGCTATATTTTGGTATAAACTCAAGCTTGTCAATTATTAAAATGGAGGAGATTTTTGGTTCACTGCCTTATGGTCACACCTAATTTTGATAATCAACGATAACTTAAGTCGACACACAAAATATATGAGCTGCTGCTAACATTTCAGGATAAGTGAAATCAATATCGAAGAGCGTGCTGCATCTAAGCATTCAAGTCGTCATCCAAAAGCAAATTGAATTAGAATCAGATCGAGTTATTTTATATTTTATTCTGTATTTTATTCTTTATTGAGTCTAGGACATAGAATGTAAAATCAATCAGGTATTACTGGCTTAGGTTATCTACAGTCCACTTATCTAAATATCTACCCATTTTACTTTAGCTCCACTTATCCAAAAAGCCACAAATACTATGCAAATTGGTCCCAATATCTATGTTATGAATTGACAAAACTCAGATAGAACTCAGGCCAAGTTCAGTTCGAATTCGGTCTGCTCATATTCAAATATCAGTTGCCTACAAATCTGCATACAACGTTCGTCTGCGAGATCTTCTCATCCAAACTCTGCCCGAGTTCGGTCCCTAAAAACACCTATAAATAGAAGAGAATTTTTTATTTCGAATCACTCATTCACTCTTCTCTCTATCTATTTCTAAAGTGTTTTTCAGCGATCTAAAGCTTTTACATTCCACCTATACATCTCTTAGCCAAAGCCAGTAATATTTGTTCGATTTAGAGTCTTTGGTTTACAGAGTTATAAAGAGGTTTTTCAAGTTCAAAAAATATCTCAGTTTTTGGAGCCGGTCGTGCGCTCGTCACCAAGCACGGTGTTGTGAAGTCAGTCGTGCACTTTTCACCAAGCATGGTGTTGTAAAGAGACCGCAGGCTCCCAATTAGCTTGTGAGTAGTAGATTAACAGCGGGTAAGAGTACCTGCGACTTGACTAGTCCTCTCAGAGAAAAACCAGTATATATTGCGGCGTTCACTGAGTTTGATTTTCTATCTCTTGTTGCACTTACAATTCTGTTTCTTTATTACTGCCATAGTTATAAACTGCTTAAAATTTTTAATTGGTGATTATTTCTGCTGCACATGTACATACTCTATTCACCCCCTCTAGAGGTGCTTAACGGTCCTATAAGTTTCACAGCTGGCAGAATGAGTTCCCGATTGATCCGTCCAAGGATCCAGAGCCTCCAGAAACTACGGCTTACCGCAGCCATATCATCATAAAAGCAGCCAGCGCCACTTTTGGGCTCAGAGCAGTCAAGTTCTGAGAAAAGTAGTTATGAACGGTAGAGGTGGGTTTTCCTTCTACATCTACTGAGGAAGCAGACACCCCCGTTTTTCCATCAGAGCTTCTACCTCGTCAGTAGTATATGCCCTACGCATGTTAAAATGGACTGCCTTCGGCTTCGATGGGTGTTTTTCGAAAATATAGTCATGCCAAGCTTTAATGTGGGGATGAGTCTTCGCTGAGTCCTGGCGTACGCACAATATTTGTTCTCCAGTACCAAAAACTCCTCTTTGGTAGGAGTATATTTTTTGTACGGTTCTTCGTCTGAGGGCAGCTTCGAGATGGCATGCATCTCATAAAGGGCCAGTCCTATCTTTCCGTATGGAGTATAGAAGGTCGCGGTGTGATGATTATATATCTCCAGCAAAGTCGCAAACAAGTGCTGTTTGATATCTATCCATGTTCAGTAGCCCAGATGGCACGACGAAAGCCTGTATCTTATAGATCTTCCTTGAATCTACCCAATACCCACTAGGTTAGTTTACGCCATTCAGTCCCAGGATGGATCCAGCCTTCGACCAGGAAGGCTCTTTGCGGATACGTGCATCCCGTCGCCAGAAGCCGATTAGCAAACAGAGAAGCCCGGAATGGATGTACATCGACTGAGCAGACGACTAGGGAGCAACATGCGCAAAGTGTACGACGGACCATCGTGTGCACTCTTAAAAGTATTCTTTTTCTTAGAATGCCTATCCACCTGGAAATGGCCTATCATTAAACCCGTTGTTTTGGGGTCAGTTCCCACTTCATTTGACGTTTTTCGGCAATACAGAAGAAAACCTAGAGCGGGAGGTGCCAGTTGATTGACGGAACATACAAAGAGAGACCGTCATTTTCGAAGTACCAATTCTCGTTTATCTCTAAGAGATCGGACTCTTGCACAATCAGCTGATCACCAAAAAAGAACCGAGATTTTAGCATCTCGACGGTATCGGATGGGAGAGACAACTTGCCTCGAGCCATCATACGACAGAAGTATAGGCTATTGATCCCGTATCATAGCCAGTCGCTCTTTCAATTGACCTTGGGCGATCAAATTCTTGGTAGGATTAACGAATGCCTCATCAACATTTATGCCTAGGGCACAGAACGCTGTATTAAAAAGGATATCCTTAAAAAGAGGCGTGGATACGGATACTGCACATGAATAAAATGTGTCAAAAAAATGCAAGTATTTTCAGCAAAAAAATGTGCAGGCACTGCCTATAGTGGTACTGCGCCTCAGTGAGAAAGCATCTGCACAGTCACTACGCAAGCATCCGCACATGTACTACAAAAATTGTACTGCGTATCAACAAGCGAGCGTCCGTACAGGCAATTAGTAAATTGTACTGTGCGCAGACACTGTTAATGACTCTGCACATTAGCAGAATCCTCTACACATCTTATAGTCGTTACTTCGTAAAAGTAACGACTATTTACATTGGTTGATAGAGCTTTAGCATATCTTCGAGACACCAATCCGAGGAATGGCATCCATGTGCATCAGGGGTCAAAGCCTTAACACACCTTCGAGACGCTACTCCGAAGAGTGAACGCTCATGTGCATCAGCAAACCAGGGTGTCGATGTTAATCGGACACCTACGTGCAACAGGCGGCCGCACGTATCTGTGCACTTCAGCACCAACGACAGGAGGGTTATCGACGCTGATAGCCTTTGCGGCTAGCTGCTTTCCTCTGGCCTGGCTCGTGCTCGTCGCAGCCCCTCTGGCCTGTTTTGTGCTCGTCATAGCCCCTCTGGCCTGTCTTATGCTCATTGCAGCCCCTCTGGCCTTTCTTGTGTTCGCTGTAGCCCTTGTGGAAACTTTTGGACTCTTGATTTCTTGGGAGCCATGACGGGAAAATTAGGGTTTGGAGGAAGAAGAAGACTCTGGGAAGAAAAGCTTCTTTGGAAAGAGAACACAGACGGCAGAAAGGTTCTCTCTCTCCGAGCAAAACTCTATTTATAGAGAAAAGCCACGTCAGCAGATAAAGACAAAACTCTTCGTATTCGAAAAATCTCATCGAACGTCGTAGGAGATCATGATGACTTTTAAAGTCCTAAAAACGAGGAGTTATCATTACTTTTTTTGAAACGACGGCTTGAAAGTATTTGATGCTGACGGCTGAGCATGACGCCAGCCTGTCAGTGACCCGCTATGCATTCTCGATGACATGTGTCATTTCATGCTTCTGTTCAAAGTGTTCCAAACTTGTTCAAGTTCGAAAAACTTTGAAAGGGGTCTTATATAAGCATGAAAATAGCGCAGCAGTGACAGAAGCGCAAAAGCCGTCAGACGTGCTGGAGATAAATAAATTTTTGTGCATTTTAAAACTCGTGCTATAAAAAGACAGTACATAAAGGAAAGTTCTTTATTAAAATCATGTTTATAATATATCTGTTATAGACTCTTCATGGTTACATATAAAGACTAAAGACTAAAGCACAGACTACAAAATGCTCGGTCTTCAGAAACGAGCAGTCTTCAGCAGCACGCAGACCCCAAAAGCACATTAGTGTCAGAACGAATCACTTCCTCATCAGAGTGATTTACTTCCTAGTCAGACGTGGAGGAACACCAATAAGGCTAATGAAGCAACTATTGGCCCGAACAAGAACGCAGCTCCTGTGCGAAGCTCACAGCACTACCTGCGGCTCTTCTAGCATAACAGGGCGTGCAGCCCCCCACTCCAATATGGTTAATGAAGCCATTATTGAGCAAGGCAGAGCACAGCCTGTGGCTCTTCGAATTGGCAATCAATCCAACCCCGGTAGCTTGGACCTCGAAGACCTCCAAAATGTTATACAGGTTCGAACTCCTTATGCTAAACACTTAAATGCATCTCCAAACTCCGTAGTTGTTCTTCTACAAAGTCACAGCTTCTTTGAACGAAGAGATCTACAACCAATAGTCGACGTATGAAAGGCCCATGGCTTTCCGGAGCTAAGTCGGGGTCGAGCATGATAGAAAAATGATTGGAAACTATGAGAAAAGTGTCACCCGAAAGCTTCTCTTTATTTAGGCTGTATGGTCCAACCCACGTGGCACATGACAGTCGATCAAAGAACTCTGGAGTAATGGGATGAACCTAGGACTCAGCACAACGATTATCGTTTAAAAGATTCATTTGACTAAGCTTTTAATTTACCGCTTCTCGAGCCCCCCAAACAGTGGTAATTAAAGAAGATATTAACTCAGCCATTCAAAGGCAGTTATTAAATTTGTTAGAAGCAAAAATGACTTCGATGCTTCATGAAAAGCTCCTTCAGTCCTTCCCAGAAGTGCATCTCCTTCAGTCCAAACTGGAAGCACAAATTCTTCAGTCCAACTCAGAAGCGCAGTCCCTTCGGCTCCTTCTGTGACTTCAATGCTTCATAAAAGCATGGATCTCATAGCTTCCCAGAAGCACAACTCTTTCAACGGCTCCTTCATTTGACTCCTCAGAGCTTCTCAAAAGCACGGTCTTCTCGTCGCCCAAAAGCGTAGTGACCTCGTTGCCTCAAGAGCACAGTCTCCTCGTCTCCCGATGCCACGACCCGCACCCAGGAAAAGGACACGAAAAGTTGGTACGTCTTGCCTATGCTACAGTGTCGGCGGTAGAACGCTGTCCTAGGTCACAACATCTAACAATATAACTATACCTGTACAATGATATACGCTCCAAAAGGAGGACAATATAAAGGTACAACTCAATCACAGCATCTAAGGTGAAAATAAGGAATAAACAGATGGATAAGATAAAAAAGTAATCTCCAACAAGAGCTACAATGAAAGAATATCTGAGTGTTCAATAACACTAATAACCAATACCTGAAAGTACATGAAATAAGACAACTAAAAGGGAAACTAGTCTAGAAATCTAATCTAGACAATAGGCAAGTCCTCAGCGACTGCTGGATTCTCCTGAGGGTCCAAGTCACCGGTGTCATCTAAGCATGTGCCATAATATGTAGGGCAGAACTCCTCCTCATCACCTGTAATATTTTTAACAGTCCAATCAGGACAAGAACGAGCATAATACATCTCATGCAATTCATATCTTGACATGAAATATAAGCATGTGATAGATTAAGATACATGAAATGTTGTAAGAAATAAGCATGAAAAGAAATAGAGACTGATAAACGAAGCTATCTATATATGATAATAGAGAACAGTAAGTGACTATGTGATTTAGAGTACAAGATAGACATGTGAACGACTTAATTTGTACATGATTACACTATTTTGTACATGATTACACTACTTTGGAATTATTCACACGACTATTTGTACTCCCCCATGCCCCAATCAATACACAAGGATCTAGACAGGTTATGTTATTGTATATGATAGTTTATACATGAAGCTCATGAGATCATGAGAGTACATGAGAGCACATCAGTATACATGAATAATAAGAGTCCACAAAATACATGATGTTCGTGAAAAGAACATGACATGATGTATTCGATGCACCCAAGGGGGATAACATCTCATGTAAAGATCCATATAGTACTAATCCGTGATAATGTCGTGTCAGTACCAAGTAAATTAAACTATGACAAGAATATAATTCCTAACAAGTATGAAACGGTCAGAGAATGTACTCGCCTGGTATCTCGACTGTCTGATGAGAACAAGAGTCCGAACTGGAGTATCCGAGTCCTATTTAGAATAACCATAGGTTACAAAGTGTCTAATATATAAAACAAGAATAGCCTACAATGCATTCAAAATGATTTTAGGTCCTTCTAGGTCAAAGTCAACCCTTGGTCAATTCTGGTCAAACTTGGTCAACTCTGGTCAAACCTGGTCAACCATAACTCAACTAGTCCATCTACCAATTTCTAGGTCAAACACAAGTTATCAAGTCATTCTAAGTCTGTTTGAGTCGATTTGGATTAAGTTTGACCTAAAGTTGACTTTTGTCAACTTGGTCAACTTGCTAGTCAACTCGGCCAATTTAGGCTCATTGGATCAATCCTAAACTGACTGGCTAACCCTTAGACTATATCTCAAAGCAATCACAACACAACCATATATACACTATTCATGCATTACATACAATATATATATATATATATATATATATATATATATATATATATATATATATATATATATATATATATATATATTTTATATATATATATATATATATATATATATATATATATATACATATATATATACACACACACACTCATAACATAGGCTTGAAAGGAAGGGGAAAAGAGAGTGTGTGCGTGGGTGTTTTCTGAGAGCTGCTGTTGTGAGGCTAAAATCTGAGAACAAACACAAATCTCAACTATACATAAAATATATCTATATGCATCAAGTAAATTATACATGTATATATAAGAAAACTATATACATAGACATGTATATATATATATATATATATATATATATATATATATATTTTTTTTTTATATATATATATATATATGGATACACCCAAGTATCTATATAAAATCAAAATCAAATCAACTAACAAATATAAATTCAGAACTGAAATCGATATACATATAATATATATAACATATATATATATATATATATATATATATATATATATATATATATATATATATATATAGAGAGAGAGAGAGAGAGAGAGAGAAAAAAAAATATACATTGAGATATAAAGGGATATATATATAATATATGATAGAAACCTTAGAATGTAAAATTAGAGATCAATACCAACAGTTCAGGATCTATCTAACATTATCCAAACTCAGAAATTCTGAGTTAAATATCAGAAAATCCAAATATAACAAAAATCAACTCCAAAATACACAAACAGAAATTGAAAACACATCTCGAAGCTCAAAATGCACAATACTCAACTAGAACCCGAGAAACTTGGCAAACACGATGGTGTATACGTGTGTGACTTGCTTGGGTACTCACGAGGTTGAACCCGTGTCCATATCGTGTCCACGGAGTGCGTATCGGAGAGAACCGGAGACGCGTGCATTGACAAGTGTACGTGCACGTGCGTTTTCACTCGATTGAATGCCACACGGACAACGAGAAGCTTTGTGCTCGTGCACATAGCTAGGTGGGGTCCAGGTCTAGGTCTAGGACATACTGATATGACACCACGTCGCATCCACGTGATACAGGATATGCGAACCTGTGCGGCTGTGCGCGCGCGCGCGTGCGGCCTCGTGGACGCGTGTCGAGCCCCGTGGCTCGTGACACGAGCCACGTCGTGTCTCGAGGTTGGGTCCCTGGGTAGCCCAGGTATAGGGCTTCATACTCGTGCTCCTGGAACGGGTCTTCGTCGCGTCATGTTCACGTACGAAGGTCGCATCAGCAGTGATTTTCAGCCGCATGCACAGTGCTGGCTGAACCGTGTGCGTTGGATTTCTCTGCGAACGCTTCACGAAACATCGTGAAATTTTAAGAGCATGTGGGAAGAGGTTGCCCCCACGCGTCCATAAAAATTCACGCAAAACGGAGTCCTGTGCCTCAAGTTATAACGCACAGACAACAAGGCATGTACGGGGCCATGTACGGGCCTCGTGCACAGGCCTCGTGCACGCGTGTCCGTGTCCGATTCGGACACTGAAATCGTGTCGAATCAATCCGTCTTAACAAAAGTTATTTCAAATCATATCGGCTATAAATTTGTGAAAACAGAATCAAAAAATACCAACTTTCAGTTCTAAGTGGTATTTCGTCGAACATGTGTTCCATAAGATCGACACGTGTCCGATACGGCTATCAAACGAATACAAAAACCTACCAAACTTCATGCACAGGTGTAGGGTGTGAAAAATTATGATACGCTGACATGAGACTCAGCCAAAGCCATACGCTCAAGGCCATACGCTCAACAAAAGCCATACGCTCAAGGCCATACGCTCAGCAAAAGCCATACGCTCAAGGCCATACGCTCAGCCAAAGCCATACGCTCATCTAAAGGCCGTACGCTCAGAGAATACTTTATTATTTCTTGAATGACAGCACAGCATACATTTAATGGAGGATGAATCTAACACTTCGTCTTTCGTACAAAGACAGCTGCCCTATAAAGATTAACCGTCGAATGGGTTTTCGAGAATTGATTTTGTCTCTTACGAGGACAGCTCATCAGCCATCATAATTGCATAGCCATCATTACTGTCATTTCCGACAGTCTGTCAGCCATCATATCTGCAGCACGACGCTCGAGAGATATTTGTCAGTTATTTGAAGGCGTGTTTGAGAAGATTGAGGACAGCCACGTGTCTACTCCCACAATGCTTACGACTCTTTGCCAACCAAGTGAGCGTATGGACTCCATACGACTCCTTGCCAACCAAGCGAGCGTATGGACCCCATACGACTCCTTGCCAATCAAGCGAGCGTATGGACCCCATACGACTCCTTGTCAATCAAGTGAGCGTATAGACTCCATACGACTCCTTATCAATCAAGCGAGCGTATGGACCCCATACGACTCCTTGTCAATCAAGTGAGCGTATAGACTCCATACGACTCCTTATCAATCAAGCGAGCGTATGGACCCCATACGACTCCTTGTCAATCAAGTGAGCGTATAGACTCCATATGACTCCTTTTCGATCAAGTGAGCGTATGGACTCCCTACGACTCCTTGCTAAATAAAGTGAGCGTATCAGCTTTATATGATCCAAGTCAGCGTATGTAAGACATGTGCCTTCAAAAGCTAGCGTATGACTCCTCTTCAACAAAGATAGCGTATCACAGCAAATGCATTCAGGATGACTTTAAACGTACAGTCAACACACGTTCTCACGTGTCCTGTACTCAGTTACCCACTTATTCAGAAGTTATGCAACGTGGCATCCATGCCATCAATCTCTCCTAGATATATTCTACTACTTTCAACCGCACTCTAATGTGTCTTCATCAAAATTCACCATGCGTCCCTGCAGTTGTGCACACGTCAAGTAACTAACTGAGCGTATGCTTCAGAACAGTTATCCAGAACTCTATAAAAGGGAGTTTCTTCATCTTCATCAGACACTACAGACAATTCAGAGAGAACAGAGAGATTGCCCAGTTGCTGTCCAAGTTCTTCGAAGTTCGAGTTTTCTTCATCGCATCGTCCAAGGGATAAAGTAATCGTCTTCTAGATTAGATTCCTATAGTTGTAATTTTCTCAGAAACACAATAAATAAAGTGAATTTATTTATGGAAAATAAATTGGTGACTCTGCTGGGGAAAGCTGTCTCCTCCAACGAGATAGCAACAACTCAATGCGATACTTCGTCGATCGGCTCGACGAAGAAGACGATGGTCGTACAATTCGACCAATCTGCTTACGAAGAAATGCTCAAGGCGAAGGAGGGCCGAACCGCTTCCTCCGCTCTTCTTGCTGCCAAGAAGAAGGGACGCTCTGTCTATGTCCCTAAATCTTCTTCGACGGCCCGAGACGCTTCTGTCACCTCTCACGCTGACAAGAACACGTCTCCAACTTCAAGGAAGCACGCCTCGGCTTCTCTGAACACGGCAACAGTGGCTTCTCCTAGTCACGCTGACAAAGTAGGTTCTTTAACCAAGTCAGCGTGTCCAAGGAAAACCATCTCTGGACATGTCAAAGTCTCTTCTCCTTCTACCCTTACGACAGCAGTCGGCTCTCTAGCCATTAATGACTCTGTGCGTATGGCAGTCAAAGGGTAGCGTACGGCAAAGGCAGCGTACAACAAAAGCTAACAGCAGGCAGCGTACGCTAAGCCAAAGCCAGCGTATGCTAGAAAAAGGCAGCGTATGATCAGAATTCCAAACTGAAGTCAGCATATGCCAACCAATATAGTCCTTTGACTGTTTCTCAAGATCAAGCTGGGGGTTCTCTTCCACAGAACATACAAATAATTTCCCCACAACTTGCACATCTTGTGCCAACCAAGGAAAAAGACTCTTTAGTCAACTCCTCTAATCCTAAGGTCTTTACCTCTGGAGTTAATTTGACTAGTACTTTTACTAGATCAAACAAAAGAAAATGCCTTTTGGCTACTTCCTCTAAAAATGGATTATTACCGACTCCCAGTCGGAATAATGTCCATCTTCCTTCTCTCAAAATTTCCCGATCTGAGAAAGGCAAATTACAAGTATCCAAGACTGATACCAAAGTTATATTTCCTACGGATCTTCGTAACAAGCTTAACCGGAATCATCTCGGTTCCACTTCCGGTATAAAGAAGCCTTATCAAACTGAGACAAGAATACTAGACCCTGATGCAGAATATGCCAAGAACTATGTCGCTCAAATTAATCGGTCTTTATACACTCAAGAACCGAGAAGACAGAAGAATAAGAGACAAGTTTCTACACAGAAACTATCTTCAAATACTTCCCAATCTGTTCCTACAGATCTCCGGGAACATTTGCAAAACAAACGGAGAATTGATACTCCATCTGGCTATGACATTGCTCATATTTGCCATGAAAAGCATGGTTGCAACTTCCAACCTCGGGTTATGATTCAGCGTTGTTGTTCACCAAAAAGACGATTTATTTTCGAACGGATTCAATATGAACAAATACTGGACGAAGACGAACCTCTTTATGCTTCTATCAACATGACCTCCAGAAACATTGGGGGTAGAATACGATCTGATGCTATGTCAGATTCTGAAGATGGTGTTTACCTCGGCACCCGATCCAGGACCGGAGCTTCGATCAGGGTCTCTTCTTCTTCTCATCCAAGTGATAATCCAGAGATCACAGAGGACTTCCTTGGAGAGTCCAATTTCCCAGTATTGACTCCCGTAAATAGCCCCGGGAAAGATACTGACTCTTATAGCGATGATTCAGAACAGACTGTTTCATCGTTTATTCCTCGAACGATTACTACTTATATGGTAGATGGTAATCAAGAGCCTTCAACTAGCACTGAAGCTCATGAACAGAGGATTTCTTCCTTGGAACAACAGTTGCGAGCTACGACAGATACATTGAATGCTATGCATACTCTTATGCAAGCTCAGCAACGAACTCAACAAGTTCAAACAACAGTACCACCAGTGGTATTAAATACTCATGCTGTCCCAAACCCGAAACCCTCTACTATTCCGGGGGTACAGTCTAATGTCCCTGTCCAACCCACTCCAAGTCAGTCCGGAGCTAGGGGTGGTACTTATGCTGCAGTCCCTCCCCCCAATTACACTCAACAAGCTACAACTCCTCAGTCTTCTGGAGTTGTTACTGAAGAATTAAGGAATCTCCGAACACAATTTGAGGCATTCAAACAGAAGGATGGTTTACAAAGGTTAGGTATCAAGCAACCTTATCCGATAGAATGGAAGCAAGTATCATATCCTCCTAAATACAAGCCACCTACTATCTCATTCTTTGATGGAACCACTTCTCCAAGTCAATTTATTAATCACTTTGGAGTGATGACTGACCAGCTACAACCAAGTGACGCCCTCCTTACTCGGGTGTTGGTCGGATGTCTCAAGGGAACAGCTTATGAATGGTATAGAAGTCTCCCTGATGGGTGCATTACCTCATTTGCCGGTTTTAAACAAATATTTCTTGAACGGTTCTATGAAGGGCTCAATGACATGACTATGTCTGCTTTCACAAGAATCAAACAGAAAAATAATGAAACTACTGAGGACTTCATTGAAAGATTCAGAAGAGAAGCCCTCAAATGCCTCTCGGAACTCCTGATGCTGTTACTATCGACACTTGCAAGTCGAATCTCTTACCAATTATCAGCATGTGGACAGGGTCCACTCAGTTCCAAGATTGGCCTTCTTTCATCGTCAGTGCCAAAGCTGCCGAAGTCAGTGCTGAAATCTTTAAAGGCCTGGGGGTACAAATGACTCCCAAAGAATCAAATCAGAGTGTTAGCAATAGTGCTCGACCCAACAATCGTAAAGGAAAAGAGGCTCTTGAAGTCAATCTCCAGAGCAATAGTCAAGAGACAAAGGCTACCCAAGCTACCCCAGCTCCAACAAATCAACAACAGAGACCTCCTCGGCCGAAGGAAGAGTATTCTTTCGACGATGACGATGTTCAGGGTACTTTGAATGCTTGCTCAAAGGTAACAAGATTCAATTACCAGAAATCAAAAAGCCTGATGAAGCCAACAAGACGGATCATCCAAAATACTGTCCATATCATAGAATGCTGGATCATACAATCCGGTCTTGCTATGTATTAAAAGGAAAGATCCAGGAAATGATTAAATCAGGAGCTGTGACACTGACACCTAAAGACAAGACAGTCACAGCAAATGTGATTTCAATGCAGTTTGGTGACTTCCCTCCATTAATGGTGGAAAGTGGGATTGTTCCTATCCCCATAGCAACTCTGAAAGTTGGAAACATTCCACCAGCACAGAATGAAGGACTTGTTCCTGTCACAACTAAGAAGGGAGAGATCATGTGGATTCACCCGAATTTAATAACGGAGTTCGAGACGCCTTCCTCTTCTCCTCGGAAGACTCCTTTGCCTAAAAAGAAGCCTGGGAAGACTAAGTCATGCAATGTGACTTCTAGTATCACACCCAATCTTTCTCTAACCCCTACTTTTATCTTGGCAGGAAATTTACCCCCTACGGAGGTGAAAGTTGTACCTCAGTTTAAAGATAGATACAAGCCTGTATTCCACCTATATAGTTCACAATCTCGTGAATTAATAGCGAAGATGGGTTATGATCTAGCCACTGCTCCTGGTTTGAACTCAGGCAAAGGACTCCAAGCACCTTTAGCCATCACTATGAGACATAATCAATCTCATGTTGGCCTTGGTTTCTGGAATGAAGCTCTCATCAAACACAAAAGAACCAAGAACAAAATGAAGAATTGCAACATGGTTTCGATAAACCCTGAACCTGAAGTCGAAGTTCTTGCCGGAACTCGGTCAGGAAAAATATATCTAAAAGATTATGCTGAAATTCCTGAAGAAACTCCTGATGTCCCTCCGGTTACAACTCCAACAACAATCCCTAATGAAGAACCTTCAAATGTTCCTGTTAAGACGGTTCCTTCTAAACCAACAGCAGCTGACAAAGGCAAACAACAAGTCCGCTTCGACAAACCATTGAAGAAGTCATCTCCTACGGGACTTGAAAGGCCTTATAATTTTGATATATTGGCTCAACTAGCCAATACACCAGCTAAATTGTCAATCTTCGAGCTCTTATGCCTCTCTAAAGAGACTCGAGAAACCCTGAGTGAAACGCTGTTGCAAGCAGAAACCTGCCTGACTTTGCTCAAGAAGTCGGAAACAGAACCAGTCTCTCGTTTTCACTGCCATATTGTATTGGAATTTATTCCAAACATTACCTTTACGCAAGACGATATGCTGCTAGAGGATAATCGACATGACTGTCCTTTATATCATACAGGATATGTCGATTCTATGAAGGTTGATCGTCTACTGATTGATCCAAGATTCGCTCTCAGTATTATGCCGAAGACTATGCTAGATGCACTGAAAATACTCGTGCATAGTCTTTCCAGTACTATCACTACCATCTTGGGATTCAATCAAGGAAAAAGTGAGCCTTTGGGTAAGATTCGCCTCAAATTTCAAATAGGCGATCTTCGCACTAAGGTTACTTTCTACATCATCGACAATCATTGTTGCTCATATAATGCTCTATTGGGGAGACCATTCTTGCATGAACATAATGTTGTTCCTTCGACTCTTCATCAATTCTTCAAATATGTTGATGATAATGGTGAGGTTCAAAAGGAAGTTGCAGATCTCTATCCATTTAAAGGAGTCGAAGCTTATTTCAATGACTCTCGCATGTACAAAGATGAATACTCAAAAATCTTGTAAGCTATGGATGACGACGATGAGACATCAAAATTCGACACCTTTGTTATTCCTGTAAAAGGGCGTATCACTCATCCGCAGTCTCCTAAACCATCTGAAGAAGGTTCACTGATAATTCCTGTCAGTGGACGTACTACTGCATTGTCTTCCCAAGCTCCACAAAGTTCGCTGATAATTCCTGTCAGTGGACGCACCACTTCCCCTCCATCTTCTCAGGCTAGACCAGATACTCTAGTCATTCCAGTCAGTGGACGTACTATTTATCCACGATCTTCTTCAAGGGAGCTCACCTCTTCTAAGCCTTTTGTTATCGATCTTAATCAAAACAAAACTTCTGATCGCTTTTTTTCTTCCCCTTTAGTCATTAATTTGACTAAGTCTGATAAGGCTCAGCCTTCTTTTATAAATACAGCATCTAATATCAATGAAGCATCTCCTTTACAGTATATTG
Organism: Iris pallida; assembly: GCA_029216955.1. Taxonomy (NCBI): domain Eukaryota; kingdom Viridiplantae; phylum Streptophyta; class Magnoliopsida; order Asparagales; family Iridaceae; genus Iris; species Iris pallida. The sequence goes on along the minus strand of JANAVB010019600.1, from coordinate 2,863,795 downwards.
ATGTTTGTAATCATGTACAAGGTTATTTACAATTGCTAGATAGCTTAGAGCCACTAACTATAGGAGTTGTTCAAACTCTTCACACAGAAGTATCATTAGAGTCTATACAAAGATCATACTTCGTGGTCCCTATTAGAAAGTTAGGAGAAAATCCAATATTCTTCTATAAAGGACCCCAGAATCCTCCTAACCTGGAAGAAGATGACAAAAATGATGATACTGGAAGATTACAACTACGTCGTTATAGTCAGCAGTCCAGAAATATCATCAAGAATATGGGTTATGACTTCAGAACCAGCCTCAATAATGGAAAAGGAAGAAGAATGCTTGTTCGAATTCCTCCATTAAAATACGGAAGGACAAAATATGGTTTAGGTTACATTGCTCCTACCCCCTTTATCAACGCAGTCCATGAGGATCCAGAATCCGATGGAGACGAATGATCTGAATCTTCTGATTCCCTCTCTTGGGATTCTGACACAAGTATTGGCGATCTTCATCGTTCTATTTTATCCATCAATATGGTCTCTGCCGATGGCCCGCAAGAAAATGATGAAGATGAGGATGATTTTGAAACATCACCCGAATAAGAACAATGGGCTCAAAGATTAGATAACCAATGGGAATTCAGGTTCGAGCAAAGAGAACCTCCCACTGAAGATAAATTGATCCAAATTGATGTCGGTAAAAAGGGGTCCCCTAAACCAATATTCATCAGCGAAAGTCTTTCAGAAACAGATAAGCAAAACATGATCAAGCTTATTCATGATTATATCGATGTCTTCGCCTGGAGCTACGAGGATATACCAGGACTAGATCCGAAGATCGCAACGCACAAACTTAATATCATGCCAAATGCTAAACCGGTCAAACAACAACAACGACGATTTCGTCCAGACATTATGGATGCAATTGAAGCTGAAGTCAACAAGCTTATGGCTTCCAAATTTATTTGAGAGGAACAACATCCTGAATGGGTGGCTAACATCGTTCGTGTCCTCAAAAGACCGGCAAGATCCGAGTCTGTATAGACTTTTGCGATCTCAATACGGCTTGTCCTAAAGACGAGTTTTCTCTTCCAATTACCGATGTCATGATCGACAACACGTGTGATTTCGAACGAATGTCATTCATGGATGGATATTCGGGGTACAATCAAATCAAAATGTTTCCAGATGACGAGAGACATACTTCCTTCAGAATGCCGATCGGTACATATTGTTATACAGTAATGCCGTTTGGTCTTAAAAATGCAGGAGCAACATATCAGCGAGCAATGAGTACTATATTCCGCGAACATCTCCGAAAAATAGTCGAATGCTATGTTGATGATATTGCAGTCAAAAGTCGACGAAAGGAGGATCATATCCAAGATTTGAAGACTATCTTTGATTTAATGCGTCAGCATCAACTTAAAATGAACCCTACTAAGTCCTTCTTGGGCGTCTCTAGTGGCAAATTTCTCGGCTTCCTCATTACCGCTAAAGGTATACACGTGGATCCCGAGAAGATCAAAGCCATTCAAGAGATGCATCCTCCACGCACCTTAAAAGAGCTACGAGGATTTCAAGGAAGAATTGCTTATATCAGGAGATTCATTTCCAACTTATCAGGACGCTGCAGACCATTCAACAAACTTCCGAAGAAAGGTGTATCTTTCGTCTGGAACGAAGAATGTCAAAAAGCATTTGACGATATCAAACAGTATCTCATGAACCCTCCGGTTTTGGTACCTCCCGTCTCGGGAATACCATTCCTTCTATATGTTCGAGCTATGGATCATTCTCTCGGTGCATTACTCGCCCAAAAAAATAAAGATGGCCATGAACAGGCTATTTATTATCTCAGTCGCACAATGACAGGTGCTGAACCACGTTATTCTCCAATCGAGAAAGAATGCCTAGCATTAATGTTTGCCGTTCAGAAGACGCGACATTATATTATCGGTCAAACGATTCACGTCATTTCCAGAGTGAATCCCATCAGGATTATGATGAAGAAACCCGGTATTCTCAACTCTAGACTAGTTAATTAGGGAATCTTGTTAGCTCAATACGACATGCATTATATTCCTCAGAAGTCAGTTAAAGGACAGGCTCTTGCTGATTTTTTGGCAGCTCATGCGGTTCCAGAAGATTCTAAATTATATGATGAGATTCCAGATGAAGTTCTGGATTCAAATCTGATTTCTGAAGAAACCCCTACCTGGTGTCTATTCTTTGATGGATCTAGAATAGGTCCTAATGGCGATATTGTCGCTGGAGTTAGGATTGTTCTCGTATCTCCAGAAGAATTAACTATTCAGAGGGCTTATTCTCTAGATCAATCATGTTCAAATAATATAGCCGAATACAATGCATTGCTCATCGGTCTTCAACTTGCTAAACATCTGGATATTCAATATTTAGAAGTTTATGGAGACTCCAAGCTTATCATCAATTAGATCAGAGGAACGTATGAAGTCCGTCATCAGGATTTGTTACCTTATCATCGAGCAGCACTCTCTATGGCATCCTCCTTTGAAGGTTTCTTTATTGAACATGTTCGACGAGCCTGTAATGCAGAAGCCGATGCTTTGGCTAATCTTGCCGCTGTGTTAGCCATACCAATCAGACGTCAGCAAGTGATAGTGGTTCATAACCGAGAACTATTCTACGTTGAAAATAATTTGGCTTTGGGTTTTCCCTATAATCCAGACGAAAATTCTCTCAACCTTGATGAACTTTCTTCTGACTTTAATACTGGATTAAAGTTTGACAGAGTGTCCTCGTCTTCTTCCGATTCTACTATAGAATATGTCTTTTCTGATAAAATAGAAGCCATAACTGAAGACTGGAGACATCCGTTTTTAGACTTTGTGTTGTATGACATACTTTCCGATAATCCGAGCGAAAGTAGCGTCTATCCGGCGTCGATCTCTCAGATTCTATTATAATCATACAACGAAGACACTATATCGTTGGTCCTATGACGGTCTTCTCCTCCGATGCATCGCTGGTGAAGAAGCGTAACAGATTATTCGTGAAGCACGTGATGGTGTCTGCGGGGCCCACCAACCAGGTCCAAAACTTCAAGATCGTATCCGACGTATGGGTAATTATTGGCCCACGATGGTGGCTGACGCTATTCAATATGCTCGGAAATATAAAGCCTGTCAAATTCATGCAGACTTTATCCATCAACCGTCAGAGTTCTTACACCCAACAGCGGCATCATGGCCCTTTGAGGCGTGGGGCATGGACGTCATTTGTCCTATCAACCCACCATCATCAAAAGGACATCAGTTTATTCTAGCAATAACCGATTACTTTTCCAAATGGGCTGAAGCAATCCCGTTATCTGAAGTTAAAACTTCTAATGTCATCAACTTCGTCAAACACCATATCATTTATCGATTTGGTGTTCCTCGGCGTATTATTCATGATAACGGACCGCAGTTCGTCAGTCAGAAATTTACTCGATTCTGCAATGACCATCGAATCAATAATTTAGCTTCTACAGCATATAATCCAGCAGCTAATGAATTGGCATAAGCTTTCAATAAAACGATCATCAAACTCTTGAAAAAGTTTGTTTCTTCCAACAAACGCAACTGGAGCGAAAAACTTGGTGAATGTTTATGGGCCTACCGTACCATAGTTCGCAATGCAACTGGATATACGCCTTTCTCTTTGGTATATGGGTGTGAAGCTGTTCTTCCCCTTGAGATCCAGATTCCTTCTCTGAGAATTGCAATCTCCAATGAACTTACAACAGAAAATAATGATCGTCTTCGACTTCAAGAGCTGGAAGCTTTAGATGAAAGGCGATTGTATGCTCAACAAAATATCGAGCTATATCAGGCCCAAATTTCGAAAGCTTTTAACCGGAAAGTGAAAGTCAGAGCATATCAGAATGGAGAACTGGTCCTTACCGTCAGACGTCCAATGACCATGACACATATGAGTAAAGGCAAATTTGACCCAAAATGGGAAGGCCCATTCGTAGTAAACAAAGTCTTCTCTAATGGTGCATATCAGCTTGCCTCTATGGATGGTAAAGTCACGATGATGCCTATCAATGGCAAATTCTTGAAGAAGTATTATGTATAAATTTCATCAATATATAATATTTTCATTATTCCCCAGCGAATATGAAATCAGATTAATTCTTCCCGACAAAAAATATCTCGATATCGTTATCCCCAGTGGAAATTGATATTCTACCACGTATCATCTTCCCAGAGAATTTGATATTCTGTCCTATTAGATTCCCAGTAGATTTAATAAAGATCTTATATAGAAAATCACGTCCATATTACCTCTGAATTTTCTATCTCAGTATCATATTTTCTATTCTATGAAAATGATATCTAATCTTTTGATTTTCGAGTTCAAAGATCATGGAAAATAGAATCCAAAGATATTTTTATATCTGAATTCTATTTTCTCTAAATCAATATTAAACTAAAATTATCTTTGGTTTAATATCATCTGATAGAATTACAAAGTTTATTTGTATATTCTATTCTATTGAAATATGTCATGTATTATTTACCTCTGAACATATTTTCTACAAAAATATCACCCACAGAATTGAAATCAAGTCAAGATATTCATTTCTTCAAAGTCAAAATATTGATTACAAGTGGGTATCAAAAAATTCAACATATGAAAAATGTAAAAGATCTATTTAGGAGGAGTAATTATCTCCTGAATACGAACAATTACATTATTCATCTTTTCTTCATGAGCTTTGTGGATTCGCTCTGCTGCTTCAACTCCAACCATTCGTTGGTCATAATCCGTGATAATAAAGCTACGACGGTTTGTTTCTTCAATCTGGTTAGCCTGCATCAGTTCCCGCTCTTGCTGTAAAAGTTGGTAATGTTCAGCTTCAGATATACGAGCAGTGGCAATCTCCGATTGCTCTTTTTCCATAGAGGCAAGTCACTCCTGAAGACGAGCCAGCTCCTCTTTCAACTCCTTAAGCTCTTCAGCTTTTGAAGCTTTATCTTTCCCCAGACGCTCCATATTCTGACGAGTGGTTATTATTTCTTCATCTTTCGCCATTAACTCTTCAGAAGACAGAGCGAGGAATTCCTTCAAAGCAGTATGTTGAGCTTGAGCTTCATTTTCCAATTGGGCAATCTCAGCTGCAGTCAAAGACTTAATATTCTCCTTTTTGATCTCCCAATATTTATGGATGGTTGCTTCTAAATCATTCAGGAGATGCTCAAAAAAACACACTGGGTCTCATAACCAGCCTGTCTCAAAGCTAAAAGCGGGAAATTAATCGCCGCCCGAAGACTCGAAAAAGGCATAGTTTCATCCTTCATAAGTCGCCTTTAGAATGTATCCAGATATGAATAAATAATATCTGAATACATCCCCATGACCTTTGCTATCCCGGTTTCAAAACCGGGAGTCGCTGCAACTGTAAAGGAAGGAGCAGGAGGAGCCTCTATTCTGGGAGTTGAAGTGAGTGCTTTTGGGGAACTAGGCAAATGTGAGCTCCCTTCACCCATATCAGTCTGGACAAGTGGGGCTTGAGTCGAGCTCATTGCCGGTGCAGTTCCTACAACTGTTGGGATCAAAAAAGCATAATTAAAATTAAAAGACAATAAAGCAAGGAGAAGACAAAACTTTGCTGAATAAAATATTACCTGAAGCTGGTTCATATTCTGTTTCTTTTGGATCATTCAACCTAGCTCGTAGTCTGTTCAGAGTGTTTTCCGACACTGGATTTATTTCACTGCTGTCCGCCCCAGAAGTACTCGGAACATGGACTTCCATTTCTAGAAGTTTCTCCGGCTCTGGAGTCAACCCTGAATGTTGACCAGCTGTCTTCAGTACATCAATATGAGTTTTAGTCGGTGACTCATCTTCGATCTCCATGTCCTCATCTTCAAAGGAACGAGATGAAGGTTCATAGTCAACCTCCTCTTCGTCACTTTTATTGCTCTCAGAAACTTCAGCAATTGGCTTGAGAGTAGTGGCTTCCTTCACTGTTTCTCTCGAAATCAGTAAGTCATTAGCTGTTTTAGTCTGATTCTCGACCACTACCGCGGGTTGATTAATTACCTGCGCATCATCGACCGTTGGCGGAATCGACTCCATATCACAAGGCATAGATGGTTCATCTGGGTCAGGCATATCCTCTTCAATAGGCTCTATCTTTACAGAAGAAGCAAAGGCAGCTTGCTTCTCTAAAGCCAATCGCTCGGCACGATTGGTGGGATCCTCTGTATCGAGACAAATTACGGATTTAGTCTTTGAAACTATCACTTTCCTTTCTATTCTTTTTGTTAGTGGAATAGTAGGATAATCATCTTTGGAGACACTACCTGCTTCGTCTGTATCTCTGATTCGTATTCCACGGTTATGAGCCTCTGCCCGAGTAACCCTTTTTGGAGCAGGCCCAGAAGTATCTTTACCTCGCTTCCTTTTCGGTGTACTGTCGGCAGATACACTCTCTTCAGCACTTCCAATAGGTACATGTAATGGCTGATGAAGTTCATCAGAGAAGAAATTCTCTAAAACTTCGTCATAAACTTCATCAGTAGCCATAGGATATTTTCGGTCATGACAATCTCTGGGCAGGGCTGATTTGGTTGATTTTTTATCAACATGGATGAAGCTTTTACCTAAGATGCTGAATTTTTTATCAAAGGTATTAGCCGATACATAGAATTTGGCATAAGACGCCAACATTCTAGCTCCTCTCCGATAAGTAACCGGATCTGGCATGGAAAAGGTAGCCCCGGTACCTTTAGCAATATAGTATATCCATGCTCTGGCGCCATCGATTAATCCACCTTGGTGGCCAAAACATGTCGTTGCATTTCCCACATGCAACTGATCATAACCAAATTACCGAGCAAACCTACTCGAAAGATACGACTCCAGATAAGTGACATCGTCGCGGCGACAGATCATGTGAGATGGCCTGATCCTCTTCAGCCATTCATATTGAATATCATCTAATTCATTGGCACCAATGCCATCAATCAACTTCCCAGGCATGGTTTCATAACCAACAGGTGGAGGAACACAAGTAAAACTCCATAATTCTTCCCTGTTTAATATGGTTCTACAGTCTGTCAAAGTGTCATACTTCTACTTTGGTGTATGATGATATCTTTCCAAAAATGTATCGTCTGGTCTAGCCATTCCAACACTCATGAGAGATTCGAAATGGAGAAGCAGCCACCCAAATAAATATGTAAAGGGCATTTCTACCCGAGGAAAAGTTGTGAGCTTCTTCTTCGCCAATTCAAACATCCTGTCTGTATATGCCCTTAAGCCAGCATTCAGACGGCATGTCATTGCTGTCAGCAAATCCATCTTGTACCCGAAAGTCAGACGGACTGCTGCAAAAACAACTCCTCTGTGCATCCTGTCTGCTGAACAGGTGCCGGGTACTATAAATTTTCTCAACCAGAGGGATATAAATCCGGCCAGATAACCTTCATCAGATAATTTCCGGCCACCTTATTTTATATAGGTCTCCAACCTATCACCAGCTTTGTAGGTATCTTCGTCTTCTTCAATGATGATGTCGTCATGAGTGGTGTCCTGGATCAGTTTGTCAATCTCAGCTTGAATCAGAGGTTTAAAGCGATCGACATATTGATCAGTCTTCTTCTTCTTCTGAACCTCTTCAGTGCGGCCTTGGAATAAATAGGCCATCCACTTAGAAGAATAGCAGTTGGAACCCCCCCTCTGTACCTTGTGCTTTATAAAAAGCCTTACATATACTGTAATGGCACATTAATTCTTCAAAAACATGAAGAACCAGTGGGTTGGCCACGGAAATTTTATTCATTTCATCAATAAAAGGAATATATTCTTCATATGGCAAATCTCCTGTTGGCAGCTGAGAAATATATGGCATCTCATGGAGGGCGAATCCTATCTCGCCTTTTGGAGTCATGAAAGTGCTGGTACGGTAATTATACCTTTCCGCCAATGCCAAGAACAAATCTGGGTTTGGCCTAAAACCATAAGTGGTACATTTAATGGCATTATATAGGCCTATCACCTTTAACTGCTCTCCAAAGTTGTTCAGAATCCATCTTACAAGGACAGTCCATTTGGTGTTCTCCGGGTTCACCAAACCAGTAAGCCTCATAGACTGTTTTAGGTAAACAGCATTTTCTAGCTGAACAAATTCATTTGCAAAGATTGGGACTCTAACTGGCCTCAAAAGTACCGAGTCCTCAGGAGGAATGGTACCTGGCAGCAATCCTCGTAAAACTGAGACATGTGGTTCAGTACCACTGCGGAATCTTCCTTGACTGTATCCTATCCATCCAGCTTTTGCTTGACGGAATGGAGTGATATCCCACTTCATTTGCCTTTGATGACTCGCGTGGAATAAGCGAGCTATGTTGATGCTTTTGGACAAACCAGTCAGATACATTGGTTGATTCACATCACCATCTCTATAATATGAGTATGACACTTTATCAAGAGCAGGCTGAGAGTTTATATCAATAGCATCTCCAAAAAGAAATGCTGGCTTCGAGTGGGTAGCACTATCCACACTCTGTAGAGGCAGTCCACTCATCATATTCAGTAGGGTGTCATTCTCCTGATTTGTTAGAATAGCTATCCTTGTAGAAGGTCCATCAAAATGGGGAAAACGGACATGTGATAGGTCACTGTTATAGTTGTTTCCTACACATCCTTCAAATTGTGCATCCTGAGCCAGAATATCCACTGCAAAAAAGAAGAATAAGAAGTTAGAAATCTTCAACACAAAGAGATGCAAAGACCAACATACGCTCACTCTATCCTAAGCGTATGACGAGTTCAAAGATCAACATACGCTCACTCTATCCTAAGCGTATGGCAGATTCAAAGATCAACATATACTCACTCTATCCTAAGCGTATGGCAGATTCAAAGATCAACATACGCTCAGTCTATCCTAAGCGTATGACGAGTTCAGAGATCAACATACGCTCAGTCTATCCTAAGCGTATGACGAGTTCAGAGATCAACGTACGCTCAGTCTATCCTAAGCGTATGACGAGTTCAGAGATGAACATATGCTCAGTCTATCTTAGGCGTATGATAAATTTTAAGTTCAGTTTACGCTCAGCTTTTTAGAGGATGATTGGGTCTTTTTCTTAAGCGTATGGTTGACAAGATATTCATCAAAAATACGCTAACAAAGGAGTTAGCGTATCTCAGTGAGACAACTTGACATAGCGTATTCCTTCAAATCAGCGTATTTTGACATTTCTATCGAAGATACGCGTATCTTACAGAATACGCTCCAAACATATTTTTCGTATAAACGAAAAATATGGAATACGACTAAACCCTAAAGTGGGAAGCGTATTTTCTCACGTATTGACGCTAAAAAGGGATACGTTTTTGTCCTAACCAGAGCCCTAAATAGGGGATAGTTACTGTTCATCATCCTCACCATAGAGGGGCTTCAATGGGTGTTCACTTCGTCGAAGACGCTCATCAGCAGTCTTCTTAGTGGCAGCGGCGGCAGGTCGAGATGACCCTGCAGGAGCTTTCCCCATTTCCTTTGCAGCAGCGTCAACTTTGGGCGCCATTGATGAAGATTGAGTCGAAGAAGAAGAAGTTTGAGTTTTAGAGCTTTTTTCTCTCTCGAAGACAAATGCAAAAGTAAAGAAATGAATTAGGTTATGAAAGACCTATTTATAGAAGAAAAGAGAAGTTCAAACGGCGGCCGTTCTTTAAACAGAATCCCTAAAGATTTGTACTGATATTGAGGAAAATAAACAAACTCATGCCAGCGTGTCAAGACTTATTCCCACTTTAAGTTCAAAGTAATTTCGAAACTTTTGAAATTCATAAAGTTCGAAAACTTTGAAGGGGGTCTTGTAGGGTGTGAAAAATTATGACACGCTGACATGAGACTCAGCCAAAGCCATACGCTCAAGGCCATACGCTCAGCAAAAGCCATACGCTCAAGGCCATACGCTCAGCAAAAGCCATACGCTCATCCAAAGCCATACGCTCATCCAAAGGCCGTACGCTCAGAGAATACTTTATTATTTCTTGAATGACAGCACAGCATACATTTAATGGAGGATGAATCTGATACTTCGTCTTTCGTGCAAAGACAGCTGCCCTATAAAGATTAACCGTCGGATGGGTTTTCGAGAATTGATTTTGTCTCTTACGAGGACAGCTCATCAGCCATCATAAATGCATAGCCATTATTACTGTCATTTCTGACAGTCTGTCAGCCATCATATCTGCAGCACGACGCTCGAGAGATATTTGTCAGTTATTTGAAGGCGTGTTTGAGAAGATTGAGGACAGCCACGTGTCTACTCCCTCAATGCTTACGACTCTTTGCCAACCAAGTGAGCGTATGGACTCCATACGACTCCTTGCCAACCAAGCGAGCGTATGGACCCCATACGACTCCTTGCCAATCAAGCGAGCGTATGGACCCCATACGACTCCTTGTCAATCAAGTGAGCGTATAGACTCCATACGACTCCTTATCAATCAAGCGAGCGTATGGACCCTATACGACTCCTTGTCAATCAAGTGAGCGTATAGACTCCATACGACTCCTTATCAATCAAGCGAGCGTATGGACCCCATACGACTCCTTGTCAATCAAGTGAGCGTATAGACTCCATACGACTCCTTATCGATCAAGTGAGCCTATGGACTCCCTACGACTCCTTGTTAAATAAAGTGAGCGTATCAGCTTTATATGATCCAAGTCAGCGTATATAAGACATGTGCCTTTAAAAGCTAGCGTATGACTCCTCTTCAATAAAGACAGCGTATCACAGCAAATGCATTCAAGATGACTTTAAACGTACAGTCAACACACGTTCTCACGTGTCCTGTACTCAGTTACCCACTTATTCAGAAGTTATGCAACATGGCATCCATGCCATCAATCTCTCCTAGATATATTCTACTACTTTCAACCGCACTCTAATGTGTCTTCATCAAAATTCACCACGCGTCCCTGCAGTTGTGCACACGTCAAGTAACTAACTGAGCGTATGCTTCAAAACAGTTATCCAGAACTCTATAAAAGGGAGTTTTTTCATCTTCATCAGACACTACAGACAATTCAGAAAGAACAGAGAGATTACCCAGTTGCTGTCCAAGTTCTTCGAAGTTCGAGTTTTCTTCATCGCATCGTCCAAGGGATAAAGTAATCGTCTTCTAGATTAGATTCCTATAGTTGTAATTTTCTCAGAAACACAATAAATAAAGTGAATTTATTTATGGAAAACAACAGGTCTAAGGTATCTATATGGATGCATCTACGAATAAAAAATGGAATTAACAAGTGTTTAGAGAGATTTACCTATTGAGTGTCAAAACTCAATGATACAAGCCTCCAAACACGTCGATGCCGATTTCCTCCGATCCAATGCCTTCGATCCCTCGCTAGCAAGTCTCCAGCTGATTCATCTCCTCCCAACGATCGCAACGCAATTTGTTTGGAAGGATTTGGGTGAGAAACGAGAGAAATGGACTTTTGGAGGAGAAGGGAAAATTAGGATTTTGAACTTGTGACGGCTACTATGTTTCTCACAATAAAAAAGGGGGGCTGCTTTGTTTGGCCGGCCAGGGGTATGGGGAATTAGGGCTAGGGTTTGGTCATGGGCCAACACTCCTCAAGTTGCTTAAAAGCCCAAGGACAAAAAAGGCTTAAATATGTAAAAAATAACTTAAAAAATAAATTAAAAGCTTCCTAGAATGGGCAATGGCTCTAAATAAAAATCTAAAAAGCTAATTAAGTCTCTAATTACATTATTAGACTTCTAATCAAGGTTGACTAAGGTTATACCACCTTCTACTACCAAAACACCAATCAAAGCCACACACCAATTAATTCAATTAATAATTTAATATAAGTTTAAAATTAGCACACAATAACTAGAATACCCCTAATTAGAAAAATGAGTGACAAATCTACCCTCCTTAAAATAATTTCGTCCTCGAAATTAAAGACAAACTGAATAGATAAGAAGGATAGAGAAATCATACCTCAAGACTGAAAAAGATAAGTATATTGCTCGCGCATCTCATCCTCCCTCTCCAAGGTAGACTCACATGGAGAGTGATACATCCAAGCTACGCGAACCAAGGGTATCGTCTGGTTCCTCAGCACCTTCTCCCGTCGATCCAAAATCTCCACAGGCTTCTCTGGGTAACTAAAAGTAGGGCCCACCTCGATCTTGGAATGATCCAGTACATGGCTGGGATCTGCCACATTCCGTCTCAACTGCGACAAGTGAAATACGTTATGGACTCCTTCTAATGCAGGGGTAAGTACAGTCTGTATGACACATCATCGACTCTTCCGCTGATAACGAAAGGTCCGATGAAGCATGGACTAAGATTTCCACCTCCACCAAAGCAAATAGTACCACGCGTAGGAGATATCGTCAAGAACACCATATCTCTAACCTAGTACAAACATGGTCTCAAACTTAACTATAACAATCACATGATTAAACAAAATCACAAAACAAGCAAAATCCTAATCCTAAGTCTAAGTTGTACCTCAAACTGCAAAGGTCTTCGGTGGCTATCGTCCCAATGTCGCTGTCTACGCTATGCCACGCGAAGTCGATCTCTGATGAGCTTCACCTTCTCGGCTGCATCAACAACCATCTCAGGTCCCAATAAAGCTCGCTCTCCAACATCATTCTAAGACAACGGTGTACGACATCTACGCCTGTACAGTGCCTCGAATGGTGATATCCCAATGCTGACCTGGAAACTGGTATTGTATGCAAACTCCACTAAATATAAGTGATCCTCCTAGGATCCTCCAAAATCTATGACACAAGTCTGCAGCATGTCCTCGAGTGTCTCGATTTTCCTTTCTGACTGTCCGTTCGTCTGAGGGTGGTATGTAGTACTGAACTTAAGCTGAGTGCCCAAACTATTCTGCAGACTCCGCCAGAAATGGGAAGTAAAGCGACTATCCCGATCCGAGACAATGCTCACCGAAACTCTGTGTATCTTGATAATCTGCCACATATACATCTCTGCTAGCCGTAAAGTAGACGTACCCACTTTAAATGGCAAGAAATGGGCCAATTTGGTCAACCTGTCTACGATGACCCAAATCATGTCTTTACCTCCTGGTATACGTGGCAATCCTGAAACAAAGTCCATCATAATATGCTCCCACTTCCACTCCGTAATGGGCAATGGCTGCAACAAACCTGCTGGCCTCTGCCTTGACCTGCTGACAGACCAAGTATCTGGCTACGAAGCGTGCTACCTTTCGCTTCACCCCATACCACCATACATGCTCTTTCAATTCCCTATACATCTTGTTGGCACCTGGATGGATAGAGTACTGAAAACGATGGGCCTCCTGTATAACCTGCTCCCGAAGGTCTCTACTAGGCACATACAGTCTAGAACCATGCCTCAATGCACCATTCTCTGCAAGAATAAACTCATCATCTGCCAATCCTGCTCGAACCTGCTCTCGGATACACCACAGAGCAACATCCTCGAACTGAGTCGACTTGATCCTCTGCATCAAGTCCGACTGAATCTGAAGGCCCCATATCTGCATATGAACTCCTGGCACAACTACCTCGATCTCCAGGCTCTCCAAATCTGCTAACAAGTGATGATCCATCGTCAAACACATAGCTACCAGATACCTACTCAAGACATCGGCAACCACGTTAGCCTTCCATGGTTAATACTGCAAGGAAATGTCGAAGTCCTTCATCAACTCCAACCATCTGTGCTGTCTCATATTAAGCTCATTCTGTGTAAACACATACTTCAAGCTTTTGTGATCTGTGAAGATCTCCATACGCTCTCTATATAGATAGTGCTTCTACAACTTAAGAGCAAAGATAACTGCCGCTAACTCCAAGTCATGGGTGGGGTAGTTCTTCTCATGCGGATGTAATTGTCTGGATGCATAGGCAATCACCTTCCCATGCTGCTGCAAGACACAACCCAGATCCTTCCCTGAGGCGTTACTGTAGATAGTGAACCCGCCTGATCCTGATGGCAATGTCAGAATCGGGGCTGTCGTCAGTCGCTTCTTCAAGTCATCAAAAGCAACCTGACATTCCTCTGACCAGATAAACTTTGCGTCTTTCCGGGTTAGCCTAGTCACTGGCTCTGCAACCCGGGAGAAATACTAAATGAACCTCCTGTAGTAGCTTGCCAATCCCATAAAGCTCCTGATCTCCGTAACAGAACTCGGTGGTGTCCACGCCTCAACTGCTCTGATCTTCTTCGGGTCGATTGAGATCCTATCTCCGGTTACAACATGACCTAGGAAATCAACTCGATCCAGGAAGAACTCACACTTTTGTTTGCCATTAAATATCAAAGACAGGTATTACAGAAACACTAAAATTGATTACAAACTCGGTTATACGAAGAAGACCCTAGAAAAAAAAAATCCTAGTAAACAATCTAAGTACAATTATTTAGTTTTTGATTTTTGGTGGTGACGGTGGAGGCTCAGAAAAGTGTATCAACTCTGCCTTACTCCTTGGACTATTCAACGCGGTCTTTAGCTCTTGAAGAAATTGCCTTTTGAAGGTTGCCAGCCTTGGATTGCCAACCCTTTGCATGGGTGTGGTGCCCTGCTATTTATACTGATTTCAAAATAAAGGATATTTTGAGCCGCATAGATGGCCATATGGCAAATCCCCGGGCCACATGGCCGTAATCATGCCTCGAGACTCGGTATGTGGCTGATAGCTGGAAATTTGTTAGGATTTGTTGTGATTTATCATCGTAGAAAATCTGAGCAGTTGAGACCTGGTAAACTTGTCACGTGCATCAACTAATCTTCTATGGCGAGCCGCATGAAGGATGTCTCCTGGCCGAGCCGCATGAGGAATGTCTCATGGCTGAGTCGCATGAAAGAATGTCTCATGATCGAACCGCATGAAGGATGTCTCATGATCGAGCCATATGAAGGAATGTCTCATGACCGAGCCGCATGAAGGAATGTCTCATGACCGAGCCGCATGAAGAACGTCTCATGACCGAGCCACATGAGGAATATCTCATGACCGAGTCGCATGAAGGACATCTCATGATCGAGTCGCATGAGGAATGTCTCATGACCGAGCCGCAAGAGGAATGCCTTCTGACCGAGCCGCATGCGGCCATCTCATGACCGAGCCGCATGAGGAATATTTCATGACTAAGCCGCATGAAGGATATCTCCTGGCCGAGCCGTATGAGGAATGTCTCTTGGTTGAGCCACATGAAAGAATGTCTCATGATCGAGCCGCATGAAGGAATGTCTCATAACCGAGCCGCATGAAGGAATGTTTCATGACCGAGCCGCATGAAGGACGTCTTATGACCAAGCAGCATAAGGAATGTCTCATGACCGAGCCGCATGAAGGACGTCTCATGACCGAGCCGCATGAAAAATGTCTCATGACCGAGCTGCATGAGGAATTCCTTATGACCGAGCCGTATGAGGCCATCTCATGACCGAGCCGCATGAGAAATATTTCATGACTAAGCTGTATGAAGGATATCTTCTGGCTGGATGGGTAGGGGGCCCTAGGAGAAGGTGTTGTGCCGAATGTCACGATTTGAGAGAGTTTCGTTTGTCTCCCTCTTGACTTCTCAAAAAAAGTAAATTTGATCGACCCTCCTCCTTGGCGAGTGTTGGCACTGTGGATTATAGATCTCCTTGTTCGAAGAAGATTTGACGTTGGACTCCTTCAGAAGATTGTGATGCGCTTGACTGAGATGATACGCCTAACTGAGACATCTGAGTAATGCATCTAGTTGAGAGCAGACCGTTAAAACGTCTTAAATTGGCATCATGTTTCCGAGATGATGTTGGAAAGGCACAGTAGGTCGCAGTAGCTGGAACACAGACTGCCTTGATAATGGGGCCACTGTCTTGTGGTAGCAGTAGTTGATGATGGCTTGGGTGCAAGGGTGTCCTGGAAAGGGCTCATCGTATACCAAGGTTGCTTCTCTCTTCTTACGTTTATGAGTAATCACCTCTCGCAAGTTGATAACAGATTGATCTACCTGTGTATCCATTTTATGGGCCCGGGTATCCCGAGCGCCCGGGTACGTAGGTATCATATTTGCTCCCTGATCTGATGCTAGTAAAAGCACTTGCTCTCGATCGTTGTAGGAAGACTTTTGGGACCATCATATTTGCTCCCTGATCACCGGCTAGTAAAGCATTGCGCTCAATCATTGTAGAAAGACTTTTGGGACCATCATATTGGCTCCCTGATCTGAGGCTAGTAAAGTACTACAATATAGGACGAGCTATGGCAGGCCCACACATAAAATATACGATATGGTACTAGACTTCTTCAACTTAGCACCCGAAGGTGCATAGTAGGAAGAGTCCAAGTTGGAAGCTTCGACATTCTCAATGGGCCGCATGGGGTCTGGCCCGCAAAAGATTCCCCCTGACTTGGTTCAAGCGCAATAACTGCACCCAAGTGGGACAGGGACTTTAAGAGTCGGCTCATATCTGGTGCAAACGCACCCGAGACGATTCTGTACAGTTTACCATCGGTAGCGTGCATGATTTTTTTGCGCGCATCTCTGGTTTACTGTTGGCATAGCAAGTTTGAAGCGCATGGCCCGTGCCGCCTTGGATTTTTTCATACTAGCCCGTGAAGACGCCTAGTACTCAAAACCTAACTCATCCTCGCCATGACAGCGAGTGACTCAATTGAGTGATTCTTTTTCTTTTTTTCTTTTTATTTTTGGTGCCCTTTTCAAACGAAGGAAGGGGGCTCTATTTATAGAATGGAGTGAGCCCTTTCTTCTTTTCCTTTCCGATGTGGGACTAAAAAATATTTTCTATGGTTCTACAACTTTGAGAGCTTGCCATAAAGCTGCTCCTTCCTGAGAGTCTTCAGAACTACACTCAAGTGCTCCTCGTGCTCCTCCGGGGTCTTCGAATACACCAAGATGTCATCGATGAACACCACCACAAACTTGTCTAAGTACTGGTGGAACACCTTGTTCATCAGGTTCACGAACACCGTCGGGGCATTAGTTAACCCAAACGACATTACTATGAACTCAAACTGGCCATACCGTGTCCTGAATGCTGTCTTCGGAATGTCCTCCTTCTTCACCTTCACTTGATGGTAACCTGACCTCAGATCAATTTTGGAGAATACTTTCGCTCCGTTCAACTGATCGAACAGATCATCGATCCTTGGCAGCAGGTACTTGCTCTTGATCGTGAGGCTCTTAAGAGCCCTGTAGTCGATACACATCCGTACTGACCCATCCTTCTTCGGCACAAAGAGTAATAGTGCACTCCATGGTGAAAAACTAGATCAGATGAAGCTTTTGTCCTGTAACTCATCCACCTGTTTCTTCAACTCCACTAGCTCGCTGTTGTTCACTCTATAGAGGTGCTGAGTTATCGGCTCTGTGCCAGGCACCAAATCTATAGAGAACTCCATATCTCAGTCCGGAGGTAACCCTGGAAACTCTTTCGGGAATACATCCATGAACTCAACTATCAATGGATGTGGCACGCTCTGCTCCTCTACTGAAACTCCGCAGAAGGCTCCGCTGCTCTGTTCTGCATCCCGTCTGGTAAACTCGAACTCTGGCTCTTCTGGCACTCTGAAAAGAACTCTACCACCGCGACAATCTATACTGGCATGGTGCTTGCTGAACCAATCCATACCGAGTACAATATCATAGTTCGGTAATGGCATTACGAGCAGACTCACATCCAGTTCTTGGCCTCCCAAAACTACTCTTCGATCCTTACAAATATTATGGACGAGGATGATACCATCCCTAGTCGTGATCTTGCAAGTCCTAGGCAACGATTTAGAAGAAAGATGGTGTCTAACATCTAATGATACATACATAAAACTATGGGAAGCCCCCGAATCAAACAAAACGAATACATGAAGGGAGTCGAGAAGAACAAAACATGCTATCAGATCTCCGACTGCCTCTGCATCCTCGGCTGACATGACGAAGGCTTGTCCCTGCCGACCTCCCCTGGTCTGCTGCTAGTGCTGGATAAACTTTTGCTGCTGGGTCTCCAATGGTCCCTTCTGCTGTCCTGCCGGAGCCTTGGCTCCTGCTCCCTGAGTGGTACGTCCTGAAGACATGGGACAGTCCCTCAGCTGGTGCTCCGCTGAACCACAAAGTAGGCACTTGCCTAGCCTCTTTCTACACTCGTTCCATACATGTCCTGGCTTCTTACAGAAAGTGCAACTGATGAGTTGCTGCTGTCTAGGCGCCTGCTGCATCTGCTTCTGCTGAAAAGACGCACGATCCTGACTCTGGAACTGCTGCTGCTGAAACTGCTTCTACTAATGCTGCTGCAGAAATGGGGCCTCTTGGTCGGGCCCCCACTACCGTCGGCTCCATGTGAATTATGACCTCTCTTCAGCTTCAGTTCAAGGTCGTCCTCCGCTGCCATAGCTTCTGACAGATTCTCCTTAAAGGTAGCATTTTCTGTCACTCTGGTCAAGGACTTGACTTCCTTAACCAAGGCCTTCCTGAACCTCCTAGACTTCGATGTCTCGCTAAGGCCCTCCATAAATCTGCCCAGGCGGCAGAACTCTCCGACGTACTCCTCTACTGTCTGGTTCTCCTAAAACAGGTTCTCGAACTGGGTCAGTGAAAGGGCACGAGAAGTGGGTACGTCCAGCCTACGCCGTAGTGTCGGCGGTAGAACGCTGTCCTAGGTACAACATCTAAGAATATAACCATACATGTACAATGATATACGCTCCAAAAGGAGGACAATATAAATGTACAACTCAATCACAACATCTATAGTAGAAATAAGGAAAAAGATGGATAAGATGAAACAGTAATCTCCTATAAAAGCTACAATGAGAGAATATCTGAGTGTTCAATAACACTAAAAACCAATATCTGAAAGTACATAAATAAGACAACTAAAAGGAAAACTAGTCTAGAAATCTAATCTAACAATAGGTAAGCCTCAGCGACTGC
>JANAVB010019600.1:2802471-2832967 GCA_029216955.1 Iris pallida | reverse complement strand
GGAAAATAGGTTTGAACTGTGACGGCTACTATGTTTCTCACAATGAAAAGGGGGGGCTGCTGGTTTGCCGGCCAAGGGTATAGGGAATTAGGGTTAGGGTTTGGTCATGGGCCAACATCCTCAAGTTGCTTAAAAGCCAAAGACAAAAAAGGCTATAAAGGCTATGTAAAAAATGACTTAAAAAAATGAATTAAAAGCTTCCTAAAATGGGCAATGGCTCTAAATAAAAAGCTAATTAAGTCTCTAATTATATTATTAGACTTCTAATCAAAGTTGACTAGGTTATACCACCTTCTACTACCAAACAACAATCAACCACACCAATTAATTCAATTAATAATTTAATAAAAATTCAAAATTAGCACACAATGACTAGATACCTCTAATTAGAAAATGAGTATGACATCCGAAAGTGCTGTGACCTCGTTGCCTCAAGAGAACGTCTCCTCATTGCTCGAAATCGCATTGACTTGGTTGCCTCGAGAGCACAGTCTCCTCGTCACCAAAGCACATTGACATCGTTGCCTCAAGAGCACAGTTTCCTTGTCGCCCAAAAGACAGTGACCTCGTAGCCTCAAGAACACAGTTTCCCCATTGCCCGAAAGTGTAATGACCTCGTTGCCTCAAGAGCAACGTCTCTTCATTGCCTAAAAGCACAGGTTCTCGTTGCCTTAAGAGCACAGTCTCTCGACGCCCGAAAGCACAGTGACTTCGTCGCCTCCAAAATAGTCTTTTCATCACCCAAAAGGGAATGGCTCAAACACTCCCAAAAGTAAAGCTTGCATACGCACATTTTCCCTATAATGTGGCATCATGCATATGGAAGTATGTCAGCTATAACTTTCAAATACCATGGGTTCAGTTTGGTGTATCTTTTCAGATACCATCAATCCGGTTTGTTTAAGCCGCCACCTCTGAGTAGAATCAGATTTAGTTTAAACAGTTGTATCTTTTTTTATACAATCAAATCCAATTTTGTTTAATCCAATTGTTTCTAAGATGAGATCGGATTTTAGTTTGTTTAAACATAAGCAAAACCTATTTGATTCCATCTGTACAGGATAGTAGAGCATGAGCACATGTCACGTGTCAGTTACTCGACCATACTGATAAAGGATGATAACTGTCCAAGATCCGATCACGGAGAATCCTCAAAAACTGCCAGTGTCAGCTCAGCAACAGTCTCACAAAGTAGTTACAACAGATCCTCCCGAAGTTTCGTGCAGCACTCCTGCGTGGCCAAAAACCCTTATGCACATCGTATATGTGCTTGCCTATAAATAGAAGGAGTTTCCTTCGTTCAAGAGATCTTCGGCATCTTCTTGATTGGCAACCCCAAGTTCCACTAACAAGCATCAGAAAGTCAGAGCAAGTTCAGCGTCGTTAGATCTCAACGGAGTAAAGGAGCCACTGCAGTGCTCGATCTCCACCGTCATACTTCCCCGAATTTTTTTTACTGAGATCTCTGTTTTAGGAATCTCTTGTACTTTTAACAAGTTTGAAATACGAAAAGTTCCTAAAACTTTTGTCATGGCAACAATAATAGGGATCGAAAGGGTAGTTCACAAGTCTACTAGGATATTCTCTGTCCGACTAGTACTCACGGACTCGAACAAGTCACGACATGGCAATCATGTGAATGGTACTCAGAAAGTAATACGTAGAGATCCATGATACTAACCATGTAACAAGAATGTCAGCAAACAAGAGAATCATATGTTTTATATGTATTGGAAAAACTATTAGGAATTGAAAGCAATCAGTATATGTACTTGCCTGGGTCCTTTGCTGGTGAAACCGATAATACCAAACCACTCAGTGAGCCACAAAGTCAAACTCATGCAACAATCTCCGAATGCTAAAATAGACACTACTAATGTGTTTGGTATAAACGAAATGTCTAGAAAGTCTACCCAAAAGTCCAATTCTGGACACACGGACAAAATCATAATTTTGGGCTAGAACGATGTGTGCCGTTGGACCCGCTTTGCACCGAAAGGCATATCTGTACATGCGATCTCTAAAGTCATCAAACTATATGTCTACATGTCTGGTTTAATGATATAAACCCAACTGTATGTCCAAAGTTGGATTTCGGTGGGCCGTGCAAAAATTTGTACGTTGGATCGGGTCATAGGCCCGCGAAAATAATATTGCGATCGACCGTCTCAGAATAGGACCAAACTTGGCTCTGAGGACCAGGAAAACGATACGGTCCTGTTGGCATAAGTTTCATCTCGAGATGACAAATGTGCAAGAAGTTATGGGCTAGTTTGCAAAGAGGCTGGTACGGGGTATCTTGACGGATATGCCTCGATTTCGTCGTACACACACAGCAAAAACGAGTTCTGCCGAATCCCACATGTCGACAACATTCATACATGTCTTTTGATGCTCATGAGTTGCGACCACATCGCCCGGTTTGTCGGGACGCATGCCATATCGGAAATTTCCTATGTTTTGAAAAAGTTTTAATATGGTTTTTCTTGATTTTCAAATTGATTTAACTAGATGTATAATAGGTGAAATAAAGATCTAAAAATAGCGTTTAGATATCGTATAGGTTGTCGTTATACCTATTCAGGTAGTTTTCTAAATTAGTTGATGGATTGGCAATTTGCCGCCATCCAAAACAGGGTCGGGGACTAGTATTCTGTTTTGTTTCGAAACAGATTTTTGCCAATGTCAGCGTCGATTTATGGGATAATCTAGGGCAATTAAAATAAAACTATTTGAAGAGGTTTAGGGAAATATACGTTGTGTATAAACCTGAGAAGAAGGCTCGGAGAAAGACTGAGCAAGGTCACATAAGTCGCGATGTGAAACTAGCCACGCAGCCGGTTGCTACTACTGCTGCTGTGAGTCCGACTAACGCGTTATGTTCGCACGACCTCACGTCTGCCAGCCGCTGGCGATGACCCAGGCGGCGCTGTGAACGATGGCGATGGTCAGGGCTTCGTGGGAGAGGGTTAAGGTTTGGAGTTAGGGTTTTGATTGTGAGAGATTTTTCTCTCGGCTCTCTCGATTTCATATATACTCGTGTATGGAGGAAGATAGGCTGGGTCAGCTGGATGGATTTGAAAGAGGCTGCTATTTTCTATTGGGCCTAATTAAGTAATGAACTTGTGTTGGGTTTCAATCCTATCTATCTCTATAATCAAGTATGAAGTGGCTGGCCAGTCTAATACTATTTCGGATTTGTATTAGCATGGATGAATGCATATACGATGCAAATTATGAACACGTGGCCTTTATCTATAGTCCTCCGCAGAGTCCCACCGGTAGTGTATGAACTAAAAATATATATTAAAAATTCAATGAATCTACCAACTACACAATATTTAAATTTGTATCATTAATGTGTTCCTAGAGAATTTCCTATTCAAGAATATATATATATATATATATATATATATATATATATATATATATATATATATATATATATATATATATATATATATTTTGAAGAATATATATATACATATATATATATATATATATATATATTTTTTTTTTTTTCATATATATATATATATATATATATATATATATATATATATATATATATATATATATATACACACACACACACACACACACACACACACACACACACACAAATATATAATATATATATATATATATATATATATATATATATATATATATATACACACACACACACACACACACACACACACACACACACACACACATAAATATATTTCCTACTAATTCTGAAACCCATGAATAGACATAAAAACTGTTATGACATTTCTAGAACAAACAATAACCTGGTAAAAATATTATTTATTATTATATATTAATTATCGATTGATAGAAAAATAATAATTAGACCATTAAATAAATATGAAGTATATATATTAAAATATATAATCCAATGTATATTTACTTCCGTATGTACCTTTAGCGTATAAATCAAAATAAAAGCTAAGTAATTATATTTAGCAATTATCATCATAATTCAAAATAAAATATTGCTATCACTAGCAATATCACATATATGATGTATATGCATATATACAATTACTTACAAAATATATTTAGTAGAACATTAAGATGAAATACAACATACCCACACATAATATATCGACACAGACGTCTTTGGACACACTGCATGACTACCTGGGCCAGGGCTTCGTTCGGGTCAAGTCCAGGCTAAATTGGGACAACCGGGTCGCCTAAAGTCAATAATCTAATTAATAATTAATTAAATCATCTATAGGTGTTAAGTCGCAACTTTGAATGGTTTTTCTAGTTAGAACACACATATGGCTCGACCTTTCCTACTATCGCTAATACATTAGTCAAACACGCAACTACACTATCCGTGCCATGATTTCTAGTCATCTTACACTCCAAATCATAATAATTATTTAATTAAAATATTTATCAAATTCTAAAAATCATCATTTAAGTCAAATAAATAATTATATATATATATATATATATATATATATATATTAAAATTTTGGGAAGAGGGGTTACATCCCGTGACCCAAGCTTCCGTCGGAGTCCCGGTGACCCAAGCTTCCGCCGGAGTCCCGGTGACCCAAAAGCCCCCTTCACCTTGGCCGCCACCCGCGACCATCCAGGACCTCCTCACAGCACCACCACAAACTGCATCCGCCCCCAAAACCAACCTCACCCCCACGAGAACACCAAAAAAATAGCGAAAATCCCTTACGACATAAGCATCCCCGACCAGCTCCTCTGAGCCTCCTCCCGCGGTCGGCTACCTAGATCCTCTCTGCCCGATGACATCACTCCCCGCCAGTGCTAGAGCCACGCTAGCGCTCCACTTCTCTTCCGATCTACGCCACCGGAGCGACGAGCCCTATACGGCCATCAGCGTCGGCCGCCCTATCGTAATTTTGACCACCCTAGTGAGTCTCTTGCCCGTCCTCTCCCTCTCAACCCCCTTCTTCCCTTCCTCTCTAACTAACGGCCTAACATCATAGAGGCGCAGACCAACCAAAGGCGAAGACATTCTCAGGATGAAGTTCAAAAAAGCACTCTTCTTATTGATCGTAGCTACAAGGGTCTATTACATAGGCCTATCGAAAGTACATAAGAAAGAAGTTTCTTGAATCTCATTTACAAGGATCAACTACAAGGTCTTTGTTACACAAGTGAGAATAGAAATTTCTTTGAGCATAAGGGAAGGATCGTCTTCAATGGGCAGCATTCATAGTGTGATCGTTATGGACAGAAGAGAAATATACAGTCTACATCAAAGTCTTTTTCCCACCGACTCACAGCGTCATCAGCGCCAACCCTCTTGTCACCAAGAGAAGCTAGAGCCCCAATATATACTGAAGTAGTGGAAGACCCAGAACCACAGCACGGTGAAGCCCCATTGCTCCCAAAGATCAAGGCAGAGCACGGCCGGCTATTCATCGGGTGAGAAACCGATCTCGAACCCGTGGCTTAGATCTTCCACATCCCTCAGACGTTACTCAGAGTCGAACTCCCTAAGAAGGACATTTGTATACTTCTCAAGGGCAGTGATGACTCCTTCTACACAGGGTTCCTCCATAAGAATGTGGCTCCTACAAACGAGAGAAGCCTCAACCAGCAACCAACTTACACAAGGTCGATCGCTGCTCGAAGTTAAGTTTGTATCTCGCATGGTGGTGAAGGATACCGAGAAGAAGACAACGACTCTTTAGAGGAGAAATTCCCCTTTTATAGGACCAAGAGTGTCCTAGAGCCCACACCACATGGCCGACGGTCAAAATTCCCGCATTAATGTGACAAACCTAAGACTCAGCACTTTGAATGTTCGTCTTGTACCCTTGGAATTCATCATATTACAGTGGCAATTAAGAGGGAAGTCCTTAAATAGCGAGTATTTATCGCTCTTTACTTTAAAGAAGCCAGAGCCTTCAAGCCAGAGGCGCAGCCCCTTGCCTGCGCCAACCTCAGAAACAAGATGGTGGTAGGGCCCTCCTCCTTTTTTTTTATTCTAGAAGCCAATATATTCACTCTAGAGGCGCAGCTATCTGCCTGTGCTAATCTCCAGATGCACAAGGGTGTCATACCCTTCCCTTCGCAGCCAACGCCTTCACTTTCAGAGGCGTAGCTACTTACCTGCATCCGCATGAGGCATAGGATGGTGATATGCTCACATCATCTCAATTCCTATGGCACAGTCATCTGCTCCGGATCAGAAGCTTAAGTCACTGCTCTACAAAAGACTTGGGAACACCCATCGCAACCAATGCAAGTCAACATGTCGCTCCAAAAGCACAGTAACCTCACCAACCTGAAGCACAAGCCTACTTGTCGCCTACATCATAGTGACTCTGGTATCCCGAAACACAACTTCGTAAGTTGCTCTATACGCACAGAAGTCTCGTCGTCATTCGAAGCCAAGTCCACTCGTCTCCTGAAAGCATAGAGGTTCCGTCGTCTCCAGAAGCACGGTCTACTCGTCGCCACAGAAGCACAACAACACTTTATCCTCACCAGAGGTACAAGAAGAATGGTTCCACCCCAATTGGTTTGTTTAAACCATCTTTTGCAGAGAAGATTGGGATTAAATCATGATTGATATCATATCAATTGATTTAAATCTTAGATAAGGATCAATTAGACTCCAAATCTAAGATGAAA
This sequence comes from Iris pallida, assembly GCA_029216955.1. NCBI lineage: Eukaryota > Viridiplantae > Streptophyta > Magnoliopsida > Asparagales > Iridaceae > Iris > Iris pallida. The sequence continues at coordinate 2,826,325 of JANAVB010019600.1, read as the reverse complement.
TCCCAAGATTTACTCGGCTGTATCTGAGCAAGCAAATCGGCACGCGCCATGTGTTACCTCCTTCGGTTATGTTTATAACCACCAGAGATCTCGTTTGAGGGGAATCTCGATATCCGCTACGTGTCAGCGCCATAGAAGCCTGCACCATGCAATGATGACAGATTCTTTTATATCTTAGGAACCCTAATGCACATCGCATATGTGCTCGGTTCTCTATAAATAGAAGGAGTTCTTCTTCAACCAAAGCATCAATCAATAGATCAACAGAGAAAAATTGACAATCGATAATCTTCAAAGGAGCAGCGATCTCCATCCACGAAGAGTCGACCACCCTCATCCACCTATCAACCAAAGAACCAACCAACGAACCATCTTTAAGGGATCTTCTCATCCGGATAACCTCTTGATCGGTGACCCTAGAGTCCCATCAAAGGTGCCAGAGAGCCATAACAAGGTTAATTTGTCGTCAGATCATCAACGGAGTAAAGGAGCCGCTGTAGTGCTCGATCTCCACTATCACACTTTTTTAGAAACCTCTTCTCCCTGTACTTCGAATATCTTGTTTAGGACTTCCTTCTTTGTACACAGATACCTTATACGTTCAATAAAGCAAAAAAAATTTCAATCTTTTATTATGTCGAACAAAATGACAACTCTGCTGGGGACTACCTTCTCCTCCAATAAGAAGACGGTGACACAATCTGATGACAACTTATTGGGTGCTTCTCAAGACATGCTGGCCGTACTCTTCGACCAGCAGGCTTTTGAAGAACGCTTCTCTGATAAAAAGTCAAAGAATTTGAAGCAGTTCGTACAACCGAAGAAGACTTGACTCTGGAGGCCTAAGGCGGCTGCAGCCAGAAGTACGTTAGTGGGAACTGCATTTCAGGACCCCCTCAACGTCAAGGCCACAGAGAAGATCCCGGCTGCTACAGCCTTATCCCCTCGCCCGATTCCCATCCCGGGAAAGCATGGTGAAGAAGATGGTGGTTCCATGGTTGATCTGACGAAGGAACAACGCCGAAGGAAGTACACACCGGTCCAACCCTTCGCGACGAAAGTATTGCCGGCAAGGAGATATGTCTTCGACAGAATCGCTTTCCCTTCCGGTAAACCTTCAACGGACTCTGAATACTACTCACCCGCTGTGGGTAGTATGAAGAGATCCCAGGTGGCTCGTGCTTCATATAACAAGCGTGCGACACCAACGACAGACCAGAGGCCCATGTTGACAGTAACACGCACAGCCGACGGAAAGCTATACAAGACTGGCTTTCGCACTCCGATGCCTCAACCAGTCGAATCTCCCTTCCACTGGGGTACTCCTGTGCGTAAGCCAAGCCAGGGGTATGTCCCACGGAGAGGGAGCCACGCGAGCGGCATTCCCGCAGAAGCGACAAGAGGCTTCCTCCCCAGACCCGTTCTGACCGTGCTTATATGCAGCTTCTCTGCATGTACAACGGGAGTGCTACGATGGTAGATCCAACCCTCTCCCAGGCAGAAGTAGAATCGGTGGTGCAAGACGTACCTAAATCAAGGCAATCTTGTGCCCAGATTACCATCAACTGCAGTTGTCAGTATAAGGTTGTTCCATCGCCAAGCAGGCGCTCCGTCTTCTATAGACTCTACTCTACGTCGACTCCATGCCAGAGGCCTAATAGGGGGTCGGTAAGATATTAAGATGATGAGCCCCGTATTGCCACATGCTACGTGGTGCAGGGTTCTAGAGCTTTCAAGAAGCCCTCCTAAAATCCTCCTATATCGGTTGCTAAACCAAAGATGAGGTCAGAGAACAGCAAGGCTAAGGTACCCGATGCAGGTGTGTTCCAAGGCACTCGTTTCAAATTTGCATTGGGTGCCTTATCAAAAATTGGGGGTAGTCGACCTCCTACCATGCACAATAACCCTGTGTTCCAATCTGATGAGGTGCAATATGACACTGATGTCTCTATTGGTGTAGCTGGTCACCAGACCGGGGGTAGCAACCATACTGAGTCTGAAGAAGATTACAATATTACGGTATATCCTCAGGACAACGAGACGTGAAGGATCTATGGCTCCCTCGAGTCACCCTCACACTCGGTTTATCTTCATGGCCGACGGTAATAAGGAAGACAACAACGAAGCTCTCAAGCGTATCGAAGTCCTCAAGACGAAGTTGGATACGCTGACGGACACCATGAAGACCCTTTCTTCGGTCATAATCGACCTCAAGAGTAGCATGGCCCCTGCTGCCTCTACACCTGTGCATGATCCGCCAACCAATGACAAATCCAGCAGGTTGTCTTCCGCCAATCAGGCAGGGCCATCCTCGTCTACTCCATCGGCTACAGGCTCCGCAATATCTGCCAAGATACAGCAGGCCATCAAGGAGCTGTATGCTTATCATAATGCCAAGAAGAAGCAAGCAACGCTCTGGAAGATGGAAATCTGACAGCCATACCCTACCGAGTGGGACATCGTTGTCTATCCTCCCAAATATAATCTGCAGACGCTTACACCTTATGAAGGGAAGGGGTCTCCCCGATAATACTTGAGGTACTTTGCCTTAGTAATGGGGCACCTGCCAAAGGATGATGCCCTCTTATCCAACATATTTATAGGAGCCCTGCAGGGGGTAGCCTATGAGTGGTTCTGCAGTCTTCCGGACGACTGCATCTTGTCATTTGAAGACCTCAAGACTCGGTTCGTGGAATGATTCTATGAAGGATGCATGGATATGACCATGTCGACCATCATGGAAATTGTCCAGAGGGAGAAAAAGCCTCTCCACGCATACATCGAGCGCTTTCGCCAGACAGCCCTCAGATTACCACCCGGCATGCCCGAGCACATGCTTATGGACTCCTGCCGTAAGAACATGTTGCCCGCTGTAAAATTGTGGCACAGTGCTCCCTGTATGGAGTGCACACCTTTTATTACAAAGGCAAATGCCTCACAAAGGAAAGCCCAGGATGCGCAGCTCCTGGGGCTACACTTTTCTGTGCCCGAAGACAAAGGAAGATGCTCGTACAGCAACAACCCTAATATCGAAAAGGCAAGCAAGCCATGACCGTCAACATCTCTAAAGGTTCAGCAGCTGCGAACCCCAAGTCTGCGAAAGTGCAGAGGTCGAGGGAGGCTTACTCCTTCAATAACGAGGATACGCTGGAGCTCTTTGAGAAGCTTACGAAGAGTGGCAAACTGTCCATCCTGCCACCTAGGCATCCTGATAAAGTTTGAAAGGTGGACCATCCCAAGTACTGCTATTATCACCAGTACGTCCATCACTCGACACAGGACTGCTATTGGTTGAAGGGGCAAGTTCAGTACCTCATTAACACCAACGTCATATCGTTGGATTATGAAGAGAAGACCATCACGGCCAACATGGTTACTCTCCAGTTCAGGAGTTTTTTAGCCATAGAGGTACAAGATGGCATCATCCCTACTCCAAAGGCGACGATGGAAGTAGTCAACCTTCCGCCAGCACGGGACAACGCTCAAGGGCTCATCCCGTTCTCTATGCCTCAAGAAAGAGTCTTGAGGGTCCATTCGGACCAGGCTCCCGACAAGAGGAACTAGTAATTATCGTGAATCTCTCGAAAAACATTTCATGATCTCGCTTCTGAAATGTTATCCTAAAACATGTTTACCATGTACTCTCTACCTCTGAGTAGTCACCGCCTCCATAATAGCTGTAAGCTGTCATAATCTTTAGAAAACATTTTACGTCCATATTACCTCTGAAGTGTTATTCTATATCGTGTCTACCATGTCCATATTAACTCTGAGTAGTCATCCCGTTATGATAACCCCAAAGTTGTTATAACTTTCTAAGAAAAAAATTGTCATGTCCATATTACCTCTGAACTATTATTCTAGGAAGAAGGATGCTTACCATGTCCATATAACCTCTGAGCAACGCCCCATTTCCCTGACAATTCTCCACAATTGTCATCTATAGAACCCTTCCCGTCCATATTACCTCTGAGTCGTTCTATACCCTAGAAGAGTCCATCCTTACCATGTCCATATCACATATGAGTAAGGAAAGTATCTCTAGCAAAATTTTTTGTGTTTGCTATGTCCATATAACCTCTGAGCAAATACCTTGTCCCCAGGGGAATTATTCCCCCTTAGGAATTCTTACTCCTGTACAGGATCCACACTGTGAAGATAGACAGAACAGAGAAGGGAAAATACAACATGAGATATAAAAAAGGCAATATTTTCTATTAAAAAATATATATGGTCTCTTATAAACTGAAGGACAAAAAGAAGCAGGAATTCAAAACTGGCAAGATTGGTCATAAAGGTCTTCCAGCCGGCTCATCAGATGAGCCCTCCACTATGCGATCCATGTGCGGGCCCTTCTTTCGGCCTCCTGGCATCTGGCAGTCTCATCTCCGACAGAGGTCCAAGCCTGATGCGCAAGAGTCAACTCGGCCTGATGGGCATTGATATCCACCTTTTCTCGAGTCAGAGTCTTCGAGCATTGGCGAAGGACTTCTCCCTCGTCATCTGATTCCTTTAAACCATCCTTAGCAAGGACCAAAGCATCCGTCAGCTTCTGAATCTGTTTTCGAAGGTCTCTGTAGTGCTCCTCCGTGGCTGCACGACGGCGGACTCGAGCACCTTCGAGGTCAGCCAATTCGGCAATCTTTGATTCGACTTCCACAAGTCGGTCAGAAAAAGCCTTGCGCATCTGCTCTTGGCAGGATTCTTCAGAGGCTATCTTCCCTAGTTCTGTCGCGGCTAAGTTCGGCAGATTATCATCTAGGCCTTGAAATTCCAAAGTAATGGCGTCCAGATCATCTAGTAAGCCTCTCGCAATCATAACCTGAGCACCATACTCGGGATGGACGTATATTAGCGCCAACTGGCCTTCGACTAGGTCCTGCACCCACCCGGCCAGGGGTTGACAATGTAAAGCGCTTTCTATACCATGACTCAAAGCGTCACGGAGGGTACTCAGCAAGAGTTTGGCATAATATTTTTTATCGGCCTGACTCATAGCGGTCATCGAAGAAGCCGCAGTAAAAGATTCTAGAGCAGAGAGAACAACTCGCTCAGGGCCAGGAGGCACAGTCATGAGTACCGAAGAGAGGGATGGAGTAAGAACAGAGTTCGACAGCGGCTGGTGTTCAGTGGGCTCCTTGATAGACCACTTAGCTATACCGATCGGAGCCTGCCCAATTGCAGGGATCGTCGGTTCATCAGTCCCTATAACTGGCCCCTTTGTAGAGGTCGTAATGATCGATTTTTGTATGAACCCCTCAACAGGGATCACAGAAGAAACTCTGTCAGTAAACCCAAATGAAGTCCCGGGAAGGAACTCCTCCACTAAAATTGGTCCTACCCCCTCACCCGATTCTATCCTTTCCCCGGAGTGCTCGGAGGTCCTATCGGTTAGCTCGCCGATGCTGCTGTCAGGAGTAGCGAGATCGACTAGAGCTGCCACAGGAGGCCTGTCGAAGATCGTATCGCCTCGACTGGCAAACGGATCAGCGGTATCTGTCGCTGAGCCTACGACGGCCTCTACAACTTCCACACGAGGTCAAGGAAGGATGAATGCTATGGGAAACTCATCCAATGCGGACCCCTTCTCACCTATGGAGGAAGGGGAGCCCCGAAAGACATTGGCAGAAGTACCTCTGATGCCTTCAGGGACTTGTCCTATCCCCGGCACAGGTACTGGCGTGGATCCTTCTGGAAGGAAAAGGCCAGCCCCGGGTATTGACACACGAGTACTCCCAGGGGCTAGATCGTCACGGGAAGCTGAAAAAGGTGTCTCATCTGACCGAAGGGTATGACCCTTTCCTTGGGCAGAAGATTCCCCTAGTTGTTCGAGTATCCCTTGCACTTGTGCCAGCATAATAAAGGAAAATAAGAATATATATATATATATATATATGTATATATATATATATATATATATATATATATATATATATATATATATGAACCGCAGACAAGGACTCGGGGTCAGAATAGGACCTGAAAAGATGAGGTAACGAAAGGAACGCGATTCCGTAGAGGACCCCTCCGTGGAATCGTCCGTTTCACCTTCTTATGGGCAGGAGCGGTTGAAGACGACAAAAGGGTATGTTTCATCAGAAGGCTTAAGGGTGTTTCATCCTCTCGTCGTTCTTGAGAATTGTCTGAAGCAATAGGAGACTCATGGCGAGCCTCTTCCACTCCCTGTAGCATCGGTTGAAGTTTATCAAATTGGGTACCCATAATGAAGTTCTATTCCTGGCCAAAACTTGGCAAAAAGTGAGTAACCATGTAATAAAACTTTATGGCAGAGAATAAAACGTAGGGTTCTTCATTCACGTCAGAAAAGGCAAACGTGTCCCCAGTGGAAGCAGCAGTATAATACTTCCAAGCACGGGCACCGTCCAACAAACTTCCCTCATACCCTAAACTGGGGCTAGGGTTGCTCATCATGGTTTGGCCATAGCTAAACTGTCGTACGAAGCGGCTAGGCAGATAAGGCTTTAAGTACACCTTATACTAGCTCCGATAAACCAGGTACGAAAGGTGGATATATAATAGCCAGCAAAAAGTACCAGAAGTCAAGCCCCCTTCTACACCGGCTCGATCGTCAAGTTCGTCGCCAGCTCCATGGGCTCCATAAGAAGGCGAGACCGGGTTGAAGCTATATCTATCCGGGCAACCTAGCACTCGCCTATGTCACGACCGGCACCCGATTTTCGAACGCGAGCTCGTGAGCAAGCCAGCTTCGTATCGAACGGACTCCAGCCCGACTCGAATACGTAAACACTGTCAAGGCTAGGGTATGCTGTCAAATCATGGCAAATAAATCTATATCTCAATCCGCAATAAGAATATGAAACATGAATGAACACTATGGGTTATCTTTGGTCTCAATACATACCTACAAAGGCTTGGATTCGATTCGGGCCCAGTTCGGGCTAATCGACACAAACGAGTATCCTACAAGTCAATAATATAATTTAATAAATAATTAAAACATTCTATAGTGTTAAGTCACAACTTGGCCTAGTTTTCCTAGTTATGACATCACCATGGCCCGGCCTTCCTTGGTATGGCTAATACACTAGTCAAGGCACGCCGCTGCACTACCCGTGCTATGATTCATAGTCGTCTGGTACTTCAAAACTCAACAATTGCTAAAATTATCTACCGTAATAATTAACTAAATAAACATTTATAAAATTCTAAAATCACTATTTAAATCAAATAAATAATATAAAAAAATATTTAAAAATTTTTCGGGAAGGGGAGCTATAAATCTACCCATCTTAAAAATAATTTCGTCCTCGAAATTCAAATTCATAACTATTCCCTAAAATTCAAAGTCTACTATTACCTTAATCTCCTCAAATTAAATTCCTCAAAATAGTTTATATCTTTCACCTAACTATTTTGTAACCACGAAATCTCGAAGACTTCTACCCACCTTTGGTCTCACTACTCCTCAAAACATGGCCACTAATATCGTATATCTTTCCAACTAGTGGCTAATAATTCTACCAAAAATATCTAAGACATATGGTATCTTTAATCCCCCATATCTATCAAACAACCAAATATTCAAAATCAAGCAATATTATACTATAACTTAAGAATCTCGGGTGAATTCTAGACAACACGATCGTTCGTCACCCCGAAATAGGAAGGGACGAGAATTAATGGTACGGAAAGCAAGAAAGTAATTCGAGAGCAAATATGGAGTTTTCAAGGACGTAGAGAATTTCTATGAAATTTTCAAAGCAGAGTGGATTGAGATTTCTAAGGGTTTAGTCAAATTCGCAGGCTCGTATCAGTACAGTTACGTAACCGATACGATATGCTCTTACCTGCATGGGCCACCAAAAAAACTTGTCACGACCCGCACCCGATTTTCGGACGCGAGCTCGTGAGCAAGCCAGCTACGTATCGAACGGACTCCAGCCCGACTCGAATACGTAAACGCTGTCAAGGCTAGGGTATGCTGCCAAATCATGGCAAACAAATCTATATCTCAATCCACAATAAGAATATGAAACATGAATGAACACTATGGGTCGTCTTTGGTCTCAATATATACCTACAAAGGCTTGGATTCGATTCGGGCCCAGTTCGGGCTAATCGACACAAACAGGTCTCCTACAAGTTAATAATATAATTAATAAATAATTAAAAAGTTCTATAGTGTTAAGTCGCAACTTGGCCTGGTTTTCCTAGTTAGGACATCACCATGGCCCGGCCTTCATTGGCATGGCTAATACACTAGTCAAGGCACGTCGCTGCACTACTCGTGCCATAATTCTTAGTCGTCTGGTACTTCAAAACTCAACCATGGCTAAAATCATCTACCGTAATAATTAACTAAACAAACATTTATAAAATTCTAAAATCACTATTTAAATCAAATAAATAATATAAAAAATATTTTAAAATTTTTTGGAAAGGGGAGCTACGGCCTACATGTCGGGATGTGTACATAAAACAACTTCGATTTATGATAGTGGAACATGAGTGCATCTTCACCAACATCGCTATCTAGGAAATTGGAAGTAATCAGCCTTGGACGATGTAAAGCTAACCAGGCCATCAGATAATGGTAGGGCAATTTTGCTCGAGAAAATACGTTGCCTCGACTGGAAGGCTTTATAATCCTGCCAGAGAAATCCCTAAGACCTCTTAGAAGGTCGGAGACCATAACCAAAAGCAATGCCAACGAATGGCCAAGAGCCAACCTTACAGCCAGCATGTTGAGTTCCTTGCCCAGTCGCCCCACGGAGCCTAGTCCTCTGGGGACCACGGCTTTCTGTAACCACATCATCAGAAAAGCTGCTAACGTCGGTTTTCGGCTAACAGGAACAAAATTTTGGTGGAAGCAACTAAAGACCGCAGAAGCAGAGATTTCCTCATCAACCACAGAAGGCGGCTGTGTCTTTGATTTCACCTCTATGTCTTCAATCTCAGCAAGGCTGTACGCCTTACGAATAGAGGGTTGGATAGCCCGACCTGTTGATGGGTCGATACCAAAAAAATACTACCTCCAAGCATTCGTATGGGGCAAGGCGTACGTGGAATCCTGACGAACACAAACCTAGTAATGACAAAGTAACTCCTTGTACACCTCTACCAGCTCAGGATGTTGATCTTCTAGCCCCTTAAGCTCTTCTGGGTAGGACAATATTCTTTATAGGGGTTATTGCCCCAAGGTAGCTTAAAAACGGCAAACATCTCTTGAAGGGCCAGCCCCATTTATCCGTAGGATAGAAAGAAGGTCCCGGTGTCGCAATTAAACGATTCCAGTAAAACCAGGAACATAGACCGATTGGAAGGAATGCCATATTCTGTGCCACTAATGGCACGACGAAGGTTAGTATGCGTAATATCCTCCTTAAAAGTACTCAATACCCATCGGGCAGGTCACTCCACTTTCGATCAAACTGCATCTATCCTTCGGGGCGAAATTCGGATAACTACGGCCAGATACCAAGAGTTTATTGGCGAAAATAGAAGCACGAGACAGTGACAATTCAGTAGGCACATCGTTGAACCTATGTCCAGGGAGAAACACTCGTTGAGAGGATGATGAACTACCCGGGATATGCATATGAATACTCTGATCTGCGGAACCTTCGCCCGCCTGGATTCAGCCCGATGTCAATCCCACCTGACTGGGGGTTAAGCCCCAGTCCAATCGTCGTTCCTCGACAAAACAGAAGAAGACCAAAAATATCAAATGGCGTTCGGTCGCAAGAATATACAGGAGGAGGTTGTTACTCTTGATAAACCACTCCGATCTCAGGGAGAAGAGGTTTAACTCCTCTGGGACTAATCTGTCACCAAAAATAAATTGGGGCTTTAACTGTCCTGCACTAGTATCCTGAGAAGGGGTCAACCTTCCTTGGTCCAGCATACAACAGAAGTAAGCCGATATCTGCCCCCATATTTCTTTCAGCTGCCCGTTTGGTTGGTCCACGGTAATCGACTGTTGAAAAGGGATGATGAGCTCCTGTTCGAGGTCAATCCCCAATGAACAGAGAGAAAAGTCGTAGAGGATTTTGCTTAATGGGATGGTCATAGAAACTGAATAACAAAAAAAATACATAAATAAGGGTGAGCGTATACAATATTAGCGCAGATGCCCGCAGAAGCATGGATATCAAAGTAGATACCTGCTACAGGCGGGCGCACATCGAGATGAATTACTGCGCCAACAGTTGAAGGTTCATCGAGATCGCCAATATCAGAAATAATCCTCTTTCCTTTCACCTTTTTGGGGCCAGACGCAAGAGCTTTTAAGGTTTTTGACCTTTAGGGGGCCTTGGCAAAGAGCTAGGGTTTTGAAGAAAGAAAGAACTCTGGCATAGACTACTGAAAAAAATATGAAGGCATGAAGGTTCTCTCTCTTCTAAAATGCTTACTTATAAGAAAGGACACGTTAGTGAGAGAAGACAAAATGCCTCGGATGCCGTGGGTTCAGAAAAAAGGGTCATGATGAATGTCCACGTGATACGAGGAGTCATGATCACACTTAAGGAGGAGACGACTTAACGTATTTAATGCTGGAGCCTAAGCACATCGTCAGCATGTCCGCAGGAGGTGATGGGTATGTCCTCTACAAAAAAAGAGAGAAAACACGTGTCATGCTTATTTTTTCAAAGTTCTCCGAGCTTGAACCAAGTTCGAGACACTTTAAAGGGAGTCTTATAGAAGCATAAAAAATTACAACTGATGCAAGGCACATGAGGGTGCTCTCGTCGTCCACCCTCTTCCTACCATGTTCCAGATCACATAATGCACAGGTTAGTTTCCCCACTACCGGCCTAACATCACAGAGGCGCAGATAGTGAGATGCGCAGACCAACCAAAGACGAAGACATTCTCAGGATGAAGTTCAGAAAAAGCACTTTTCTTATTGATCGTCGCTACAAGGGTCTATTACACAAGCCTATCACAAGTACATAAGACAGAAGTTAATTGAATCTCATTTACAATGATCGATTATAAGGTCTTTGTTACACAAGTGAGAATAGAAATTTCTATGAACATAAAGGAAGGATCGTCTTCAATGGGAAGCCTTCATAGTGTGATCGTCATAGGCAAAAGAGAAATGTATAGTCTACATCAAAGTCTCTTCCCCACCAACTTATAGCGTCATCAGAGCCAACCAACTTGTCACCAAGAGAAGCTAGAGCTCTAATATATACTGAAGCAGTGGATGACCCAGAACCACAACACGGTGAATCCCCAATGCTCCCAAAGATCAAGGCAGAGCACGGTCGGCTAGTCATCGGGTGAGAAACCGATCTTGAACCCGTAGCTTGGATCTTCCACATCCCTCAGACGTCGCTCAGAGTCGAACTCCCTAAGAAGGACATTTGCATACTTCTCAAGGGCAGTGATGACTCCTTCTACACAGAGTTCCTCCATAAGAATGTGGCTCCTACAAACGAGAGAAGCCTCAACCAACAACCAACTTACACAAGGCTGATCGCCTCTTGAAGGAATGTTTGGATCTCGCATGGTGGTGAAGGACACCGAGAAGAAGACAACGACTCTTCAGAGGAGAACTTCCCCTTTTATAGGACCAAGAGTGGCCTAGAGCGCACACCACATGGTCGACGGTCAAAATTCTCGCATTAATGAGACAAAACTAAGACTTAACACTTTGAATGTTGGTCATAGACCCTTGGAATTCCCCATATTATGGTGGCAATTAAGGGAGAAGTCCTTAAAGAGCGGGTATTTATCACTCTTTACTTTAAAGAAGCCAGAGCCTTCAAGCCAGACGCGCAGCCACTTGCCTCCACCAACCTCAGAAACGAGATGGTGGTAGGGCCCTCCTCCCCTTCTTTTATTCCAGAAGCCAATGTCTTCACTCCAGAGGTGCAGCTATCTGCCTGGGCCAATCTCCAGACACACAAGGGTGTCATACCCTTCCCTTCGCAGCCAATGCCTTCACTTTCAGAGACGCAGCTACTTACCTGCGTCCGTATGAGGTACAGGATGGTGATATGCTCACATCATCTCTATTCCTACGGTGCATTCATCTGCTCCAGACCAGAAGCTTAAGTCACTTCTCTACAAGAGACTTAGGAACTTTTATCGCAACCAATGTATGTCAACCTATCACTCCAAAAGTACAGTAACCTCACCAACCTGAAGCACAAGCCTACTTGTCTCTATAGCACAGTGACTCTGTTAGCCCAAAACACAGCTTTATAAGTTGCTCTATATGCACAGAAGTCTCGTCGTCATTCGAAGCCAAGTTCATTCGTCACCTGAAAGCACAGAGGTTCCTTCGTCTCCAAAAGCACGGTCTACTTGTCGCCACAGAAGCACAGCAGCACTTAGTCGTCACCAGAGGCACAGGAAGCATGGGTCCACCCTAATTGGTTTGTTTAAACCCCCTCTTGTAAAGAAGATTGGGATTAAATCATGATTGATATCATATCAGATTGATTTAAGTCTTAGACAAGGATCAATTAGACTCCAAATCTAAGATGAAATCCTAAGATTTATTCGGCTATATCCGAGCAAGCAAATCGGCATGTGCCACGTGTCACCTCCTTCGGTTATGTTTATAACCACCAGAGATCTCGTTTGAGGTAAATCTCGAGGTCTGCCACGTGTCAGCGCCGTAGAAGTCCACACCGTGTAATGACGACATATTCTTTCATATCTTAGAAACAATAATGCAATCGCATATGTGCTTGGTTCTCTATAAATAGGAGGAGTTCTTCTTCCACCAAAGCATAAATCAATAGATTAATACAGGAAAATTAACAATCGATAATCTCCAAAGGAGCAGCGATCTCTATCCATGAATAGTCGACCACCCTCATCCACCTATCAACCAAAGAATCAACCAACCAACCATCTTCAAGAAATCTTCTTATCTAGATAGCCTCTTGATTGGTGACCCCAGAGTCCCATCAAAGGCGCCAGAGAGCCATAGCAAGGTTTATTCGTCGTCAGATCATCAACGGAGTAAAGGAGCCGCTGCAGTGCTCGATCTCCATCGTCATACTTTTCCAGAAACCTATTCTTTCTGTACTTAGAAGATCCTGTTTAGGACTTCCTTCTTTGTACACAGATACCTTATACGTTCAATAAAGCAAAAGGTTCGTTCAACCTTTTGTTACATCGAACACCTGTTACTTAACTATTTATATGCTCAATAAATCTTGACTTAAAGACTACCCTTTTGTTGTGTTGCATTCATAGGCCTTAACACATTTGTGCCATGAAGTCATGAGTCGCATATAGAACTCGGACATACGTAGCTGGCTGGCCACCAGTACGTATAAGCCATGCGATAGGGTTAACCGCTAATAGTATTTTGCATTATTGGTTTGACATAACGGTTAATAAAGGTCATGTATTGTGAAGACAACATATAGGCATGGGGTGGGGAGGACATTTCCTTAGCGTATGGGCTACTATACACATTACCTTTGTGACCGTACGCTGCGTTGGAGATGCGGGTTGATGACCCCTTTTTTTATTGCTAGCCACTAACGTTCGAGGAACGGTTATGCTTTGAGGCCCCTGGTGCCCCATGTAGGGACTATGCTAATCCCATTTTAGCCAGAGAGAATGCATTGGAGGTTTGTTCTTAAACTGCATTCACTTAGTATGGTTAGGCTACCTTATCCGTTAGGTATAAATACTTTTGGTTTGTGAACTTATACCTGATCGTGACTTGGAACAGTATCTTATTGTGGGCTTGTTTGCCACACCTTGTCCTTGTTTGGTTGCAGGTGTGGCTTACTTCTTCGATGAAAAGGTACTGAACCTTATTGTGGTCTAGATACAATATTGGATTTATGGTATAGAAAGATACTTCATCATAGAGTAGGGTGCCATCTCCTGTCTTTATTTGGTTGGGAGGATGGTACGCTATTTCAAATATGGAGTATTGGACCATGTTATGATCCGATTGACTTATTATTAAGCAATTTATATTCAATTATATGGCATGTTTATATGTATCTTGGTACGTCCCTCTGAGGACCTGGTCATTTCTCCAGGTGTGTGTTTTCTTGACTATCTACAGGTATTCTAGCCAAGGCCGTGATCTTCTCTATTCCTTCAAAGTGATTTGCTCTTAGATCGTCCTTTGTTACTCTTGACAAATCATTTCATTGTTTTTGTATTATTTCTCCTTTAAAATAGTTGATAATAGATTTGTCACCGCCCAACAAAATTATAAAATAATAATTCATAGTTGATTTATGATATCTTTGCTCTTTTATTTTGTGGATGAGATTAGTTTGTCATGGTTATACTGCATTTGCAGCTTACGTATATCTATTATACGACTGGCATGTCGGTGTTATAGTCCTACTATTCATTAAAATTATAATATTGTTATACTGCTTTGTTCGCCTAACATGCAATTGCAGACAAACAGTAAGCATGATCAAACCAGGATATACAATGAAGAATTAATAATGGACCAAAGACGACGTTATACAAGAAATTTTTTTAGATTTCTAGATTTGTTTCTTTCGACAACTGCCGTCAAGGAGAAAGGCGTCTTTAAGTCTTCTCAAATATCAAGAAAAAGACGTCATCAAAGGGCTATTGGTTTTTCCAATTATTTATGTATTTTTACTTTATCGTGTCTAGTAAAAATATACATCGGGTTGATTTGACACTTGTCTTAGATTTTCATAAACTCTACCAAAAAGACTACAGAAAGCCTATATCAATAATGTTCATTCTATCCACAAAAAGCCTACATAAAAGCCCACTCAAAAAGAGCCCAAAATCCACTCAAAAAGAGCTAAACCTACCTAATTACAGGATAATCAAACTCGGACCGAGTTATGCCCGAACTCGGACCGAACTCTGTCCCCTCTAATCCAATATCCCACTCGATCAAGTCACCCTATATATTCAGCTCCAATGTTTGAATTTATGAACGTTTGGCAATCGAACTCTGCCCGATTTCGGTCTCCCAGAACCTTATAAATAGAAGAGATTTCCCTATTCATTTGATCTTATTCCATTCCCTTCTCTTCTATTCCTTAGGTGTTCTCGGAGCTACTTAACCTTCCTATCTAAGCCTTTACGACTCTTAGCCAAGCATGTGTCAGTTCGGTTCAATCTAGAAGTTTGCTCGAGTTGTAAAGAAGGCTTGAAAACCAGTTCATTTTATCTTATTATTAAAGTCGACAGTTCCTTCGGATTAAAGGCTTGCAAGTTAAAGTAGTGCTCTTTAGATAAAAGTTACGTGTTGTAAGGAGCTGCAAGCACTTCAGATTCAAAGCTTGTGTTTCATTGCATAGTGGATTTAACATTGAACTAGAGCACTCGAGACTGGACTAGTCCTCTCAGAGGAAAACCAGTATAAACCTTGGTGTTTGTGCTTGCTTCTCTGAACTTATTTACATTATGCATTTATTTTTACTACCTACTTCATATATGTTTGATTACTATCGTAAATATTTTAAGTGGTGATTTATTCAGCTACACACATACACTTTATTTACCCCCCACTAGAGGTGCTCAATGTTCCTACATAATCGAGGATAATCGTGAATGGAGTTAACCTAGGAATAACTATGTTGAATGACTCGGACTCCTTGGACTGAACGACGCCAGTATGAATAGAAGAAATATATGTTCGAAGTTTAGAAATTGGGGTGATACGAGCTTGGGTAAAACATCATGTACTATCGACTATGGTTTGAACTTAAAATTGGGTGGGGGTAAGTATTTTGATATCGTTGTTTGGAAATGGTGATCCCAACACTGACTTTGACTTTAGCCTAGTAAAGATAGCCTAGCGGTTAGGCAGACGTCCTTGTGTCGAGAGATAGACTTGGTGCGTAAACCTTACCAAGAGTCTCCTGGGTAGATTATAGAGCTGGGATAGCTAGTTTGTAGAAATGAGGCTTAAATGTTGGATAGAAGTGATTTTGAAGAGTCGATAATTAATAGGAAAGGATATTGGTGTCACGACCTTTTTGGGATGTGAGTGCGTGGACAAGTCCAACCTACGTCACAGAATCAACGTAGTGAGCTGTCTAGACCGCAATGATCAAAATCATAATATTTCTCATAAAATAATATCTTTTTATTTTCTCATTCATAATAACTAAATCATTTACAATATTCATAAGTTTTATATTTAAAAATACAATATCTCACAAATATTGAAAATGACTTTCAACACATCTATCTAACTAGTCTTCTAGAATTGACCTCAGCATATACCCATATCTCCCCCAAGGATCCAAAGCATAGAGTAGCAAGCGACTAATCTGAAAAATAGGTTTCCAGTCAGGAATAGAACGAGTGCAATTGAAGCATGTGTAGGATCGGTGGCACCTCTAGGCGTAAATAAAGTGCGGCATAAAAATATCCCCAATAAAAATTTAAGCAAGTAAAGGTAAAAAAAAGTAAATACTTAAAAGCAGTGAAGTAAAGCAGTAATTAAATAGGGCAAGAAAGTAATACGCAGACACCGAAGTTTATACTGGTTTCCCTCTGAGAGGACTAGTCCAGTCGCGAGAACTCTTGCTCGCTATTAATCCACTATTTGAAATAGAGATTATACCGCGTGCTTTACTCCAAAAAATATACCAACTTTAACACCGCCGTATTTTAATCGGAAGTCCACGATCATACTTCAACACCTTTCTGAAGAAAGCTTTTAGACTCCAAGCTTGTACAACTCAAGTACTCATAATCGGAAACCACCATCACTTAGAAAAAAGGGAGTTTTCTTAGAAATAGGAAGATTGAAAGCTCTTTGTAAATAGAAAGGCTTTAGAATATACAGAGAAGATGAAGAATGAATGAGTGAGTAGAAATGACAAATTATTCTCTATTTATAGGAATTTTTGAACCAAAGTTCCGACAGAACTTGGCTAGGGCAACGTTCATTATTTTCACTGACCAGTAGTAATACTGGTGGACCAAGTTCGGTATGAACTCGGCCCGAGTCGGCTAAGGGTTATCTGGCCTGGTTTGGTTTAGCAAGGGAATGTTTGGTTTGGTTTGGGTCAAAGAATAGGTTTGCAAGGATGATCTTCTAAATTGCTAGTGATCCCGACTCACAAATTTTCTAAACTCAAAATATAGAAAATACATAAGTAAAAAAAATCTGCTCTGATGATATATGTTGCGATCTTCAATCTTTTTATATGAAATTCAGAGTTTAAGTCAATTATCGAAATCAGGTTGATCATGACTGCATGGGCCAACAATTTCCCCCGTTTTGGTAATTTAACAAAACTATGATTGATACTTTATCATTGGTCAGTTTTGTAGGGAAGAAGATTGGTGCGATACGAAAGTAGCTTATTCATTGGTACAGTGCTTGCTAATAGACTTGCTCTCCCGTAATAAATCAAGTTGTATGAACATTTGTGAAGTCTAGAAAAAAATCTCAAGCCAAAAACCTTAAAGCAAACTCAAAAAAACCTTTATAGCAAACTTGTCACTGTAGCTTGATAATCAACAAAGTAATGAAAGTATTACATTTTCTCCCCCGTTTGTCATATAATCAAAATGATCGAAAGTAAAGTGATGTACTTAGCATAGATAGAAAATAGTATGTAATTGCATAAGAAAAATATTATAACTCATAGTGCTAGAAAAAGTAAACTGATATATAAACGGAAAGCAGAAAGTGCATACAAGCCAGCTAAAAATAAAAGTCTCATAATAACTAAAGTCTGATAATACTTAAAAGAAGCATTTATCACTAATACATGAAAAAAATAACTGGAGCATAAAAAAGTGATGCTGTATCACTAGGAACATCCTCAATCATCAACCTCATCGTCATCGGCATCAGCCGCCCTAGAAGGATCGGACTCAGCAGTGTCGTGAAGATCATAACGGGCAACAGAATGGTTAAAGTATCGCTGAGCCTCTCGATCATCAATACAATAACCAATCACCGAGGGGTCACGAACCATGGGAATATGACCGCCAGGGTTGTGAGTAAAACTATAGGTAACGTCCCTGATGGTGATGGATATGGCCTGTAACTGAAGAATGGTACGAAAATCCATGGACCGAAATTGATCCATCATCAAGGCCTGAAGAGGCTAAATGGTAACACCACTGAAAGGATGGAAAGGATGTGAACTGTCGGCTGACGGGTCAACTGGAGGAGAAGGAGGAGCCTGAACTACAGGAATAAGAGCAACTCTATGATGCTCATGAAGATGGGCAGGTGGAGGATCCTGGGGATAATCGTTCAAGATAACCTCAGAGTACTGAAAGATGTAAGGCAGATACATCGAATAGAGAAGTCATCGCTATTTTTTGTGACACCGTTCTATAGCAGCAATGATAATCTTAGGTAGACTGAAAGGAACTTGGAAGTGAATATGGTATATAGCGGAAGTGTCACGACCCGCACCCGCTTTTCGGATACGAGAAGTGTCCAAGCCAGCCTACGCCGCAGAGTCGGCAGTAGAACGCTGTCAAGCCCGCAAGAAATAAATGCTCAAAATACAATATTTACTACTCATTCACATTTCTAAATTTGTTACAACATTTACAACATTTATAATTAAAGAAATATAAGATTTTATAATTAATGAAAATGATAACTAATTCCACTATCTAGGTCGACCTCAGCATACCCATGTCTTTCCAGTGCTAAGAGTGATCACGGCTAAAACTGAAAAATGTTGGTTTTCTGTCAGGAATGGAACAAGCACACAAACTGACGGCAATGCGAAAACATAATAGAATTAACAAGACATAAAAATAACATATGAGATATGAAAATTGGAAAGTACTGATGATATGGCACGGTGGAGAAGAAAAAAAAATAAATAAAAGACAACTACCAATGTGGTGTGAAATATCCTTTTCGACATGTGAACGGGTAGGGGGTAAATCCGGCACCTGCACGTGTCGTGTATAGGTGCTATTGTCCACGAATAGACATTATGGGGATAGTTCTGGGTAGTCCACATGTCTACTAAGATATTTCCCCTCCCGACTACTCCGTATGACGAGCGTGTCAACAAGCAGCAAGATATATGTATAAACATGAAATGAAAAGACTACTATGAATCGAAAGCAATCAGAAAGTGCACTTGCCTGAGGTCCTTAGCTGGAGAAACCGATAGTACAACCACATCAAATGAGTCACTAAAGTCAACATATGCAAAAAGTCTCCAGATGCTGAAATAAACATTTCCAACGTTCTCAGAATAGTCAAATTAGCTAGGATTGCCTGTCCTTAAGTCCAATTCTGGACACAGGAGCAAAACGATAATTTTAGGCAAAAACGATGTCCGCTATTGGACCCGCTTTGCACCGAAAAACGTGCCAGAGTCAATGGTCTCCAATATCGTCAAACTATATGTCAACAGGTCCAGTTTTTTGATACGAACCCAATCATATATCCAAAGTTAGATTTCGGCGGGCCGTGCATAAAATTGCCTGTTGAGTCGGACCGTAGGGCCCTCAAAAAGGCACTCTGATTCAACTGTCTCAGAATTGGACCAAACTTGGCATACAGGACCAAAAAAATGATATGGTCCTATTGGCGCAAGTTTCGTCTCGATCTGACGAGCATGTACAAAGTAATTGAGAAATTTGCACAGAGGCCGATACGGTGAATTTCGATGGATACGCATCGAATTCGTCGTGCACATGCGACCAATTTGAATTCCGTCAAAGCCCACACGACCACGAAGCCGTTACGCACCTTTCGATGCTTTCAGTTCGCGACCACGTCACCCGGATTGGCGGGACACACGTTGGATCAGAAGAATTTCTAGTTTTCAAAACAGTTTTTGCCAAGTTTTTCCTGATTTTGAATTGACTTTTAACAAAAAATAACCAACTAGAAATTAAACTAAAAATATGGTCTCCATCTTGATTATGTCGTCTACAAGGTTGTTCAAGCGGTTTTCTAAGTTTCATAATATTCTGGTCGTAAATCGACCGTCAACATTGGATTTCGGGACAGTTTCTAAATTCCGAAAATCGAAATTTTTCTCGATTTTGGGACTCATTTTCTATCGCGTACAAAGCGAAATAAAACAAACTATCTGAAAGAAAAAGAAGTCGGTTAGGTAGTCGACATACCGGAGAAATTCGTTCGTGAAACGAAGGAACGTGGTAGGAGAACCAACGGTACGAAGTTGGGCTCCTCGCAGCACCCTGCTGCTGTCGCTGTCGGTGCATTCCGTATGCTCTGGCGCGGCCGTGGCGGCTTGGCCGGCCGCAGGCGAAGCCCAGGCGTGCGTGCGGCGGATACTGGTGTCGGGTCGTCGGGTTTTGTTCGGGTTTTAGGGTTTTTCGATTTCGTTCTGTCGATGACTCTTCCTCGTTCTCTTTCGGTTACACTTGGTTAATATATTTACATATCGTATAATAGGTCGGTGTACTGTAGGGCTCGGTTTGGCTCAGTAAGCTGGGCTCGTGGGTTTCAGTTTGGCTGGGTTTGGGATAGCTTGTTGTGGGTTGGGGTTTCCTCCTTTATTTCATTCTTTTTCTTTTTCTATTTATTTCTATTATAGTCTAATATATATATATATATATATATATTTTATATATATATATATATATATATATATATATATGTACAAAATAAAAATTATATATATATATATGTACACCTATACGTGTACATATATTATATATTTATATATACACACATATACATCTATCTTATACACACACACAAGCACATATATATTTATATATATATTCATTTATACACATATATATACACATATACATTTATATATATATATATATATATATATATATATATATATATATATATATATATAGACACACACACACACACACACACACATACACTATTATATATATTTATATATACATACAATTACACATATATATAATATTTATTTATTCATACATTCACATTCACACATATATAATATGTATTTGACAATAAAATAATATAAAAATATTATTATTAAACAACAATCAGAATAAAATAATAATAAAAAAATTTAATGAACCAATAATGGTGTACATATACCATTATATGCAGTCTAAAAATTCTGAAATGTACAAAGACATATTTTATACAAATATCACCGAATGTCAACTAATAACGATATTTATAATATTTATTAGAGAATACTTAGAAAATACTCATTAAATTATTAAAATGAAATACAACACTCTCATACCAATTTCCCTCAACACGAACGTCCTTGGACGTGCCGCATGACTACCTAGGCTTGGTCAGGTCCGGGTCCAGTCCGGACCAGTCTGGTACAACCGGATCACTTAAATGTCAAATAATAACAACAATGAATAATTAAACTGTTTACAATGGTCATGTCACAACTTGGCTTGGTTTTCCTAGTTAGGACATCACTATGGCTAGGTTTCTCCTGGCATGGTTAGTACACTAGTCAAGGCACATTGCGACATCTCCCGTGCCACAATTCCTAATCATTTTGTGCTCCATAACTCCACAAAGTCTTAAGTTATCCACCGTAATAATTAACTAAATAATTATTTACAAAAATCTAAAAATCACCATTCGAATAAAATAGTTAGAAATAAAATATTTCAAAATTTTCGAGAAGGGGAGCTACAAATCTACCCCCCTTAAAAATAATTTCGTCCTCGAAATTCTAATTCATAACTATTCCTTAAAATTCAAAAGGAAAGTCTACCTTAACCTTAATCTCCTTAAATTTTAATTCCTCTAAATAGTTTATCTCCTCCTCCTAGCCATTTTATAACTGTATGACCTACAGGACTTCTACCCACCTTTGCTCATACTATTCCTCAAACTAAAAGCTTATAATCTTTTATACTTGCTACCAATAGTTATTTACTTGCATACGGCCTCTAATATCCTCTTCTACCATTCAAACAATCCAAACTTTAATAAGCAAGATATTTACACAAGTAGCTAAGAATTATTGGTAAATTCTAATAAGCATGACCATTCGTCGCTCTGTAATAGGAAGGACAGGATGATAAGGATGAATAGTCAAAGGCAATTATAAAGTTTCAAGAGCGATAGAGAGTATCCAATGATACAGATAGAAAGAATGCTTATGAACCATTGACTTGTTTTCTAGATTGGGCTACTCTAGTCTAGTTACTTGTTAAATCGAAGAACTTCTCATTTCCTAGAGGGCTTGCAATCCATACAATACATAAATTCTGTTCTCGAAGTTACTCTAATCAGGATTCCAAAATAGAACAGAATTTATGAAATAAAGATTGTGATCTATTCCGTGGTTACTTAAACATACAAGCAAGGGATATAAATGCAATACAAGATCGTATCGCGACTTCTAGATATATGGAATAAGGGTTACGAATGACATTACATTCTAAGAGGTGGAGAATACATAATAGGGATGGGGACCGATTTCGAATAGTTTGGTTTTATAGTCCAAATATGGTGGTATGTCTGGATGGGTTTTACTGGGTCTTAATGAGTTCCATATCTGGACATCAATCGTTAGTTGGATGAACCTTGGATCTCAATCTATATTGACTAGACAAGGTCCCGAGATAGAACTATTTCTACTAGGTTAGGATATTCTAGAATAGGTTTCTATCCAAGGGTTGAGCTAGCTGCCCGTCAGGTTAGTTAGCTAGGTTCCTAAAGTCCAAAATGCGCCTTCGGTGACTTTTGTGTTTAAGTAGCCCAAGAGGCCTCTATCAAGTGGCACACTAGTGGTGTATGCGTAGTGGGCTTCGAGTAGATCACCATCACATATTGGGTCGAAGGAATTGAGTCAAGGTTGAGGCTCTAGTGGAAGTCGGAAAGTATACCAGTATTATGGTATGGGTTATAGCTAGTCCTTTTGACCTAAAAGTCGTACCATAAAAATACAGTACAAGGGGACGTATTTGAGTGGGACATGATATACCTAGGTGAAGGTGGGCTCGTCTAGATCTTGTATAAAAATTTTGTTGGAAGATAACAGCTGGTCTCATGCTCCGAATATTAATGACACGGCCGGGGACACAAAATAATCTAAATGGAAAGTGGGAGTCCATGGGGCACTAACTATCATTCTAATGGGAAAATTATTCTAATCAATCGATAATCCTCGTATATTCCAAGAAGGCTTACAGTCTACCCACCTTAGAAGCTAGGATATGGTTTTAAGAATAATGGGGTTAGAAGGATTTCAAGGTCCGAATATTGCACCTCGACTCTGGTTAATAGAGAATAAGGTACAACGTGACGGAATACGGTAGTTATAAGTCAAGTCAAGGATCGTTTCTTAATAAATAGAAAATGAGTGTGTACCATGACACATGGTTGATAAAATAGAGGAACATACACATCTATAGTATACAAGAGTTATTGACGGGGTAACCAACTCTAAAGCAAAAAGGTTTAACGATTGGGTCGTGAACTTCTATTGGTGTCAAACCTGCCAGACTATTGTCACAAGGGTTCTTGTTAAACCAAACTTCAAACAAATTATTAGAGGCTCACAACATTTGGTCTCTTGAGAATAGGTAATCTCCTAGGTTGGCATTTGATCAAGAGAAAGATCCTAATCATTCTCGGACTCCAATGACTAGAAGATTAGGATAGTAGGTTTAGTGTCGAAGGAAGAACGAGTAACTCAAGGCAAGGTTCTAGTCACAGGACTGGCCGATGGTAGCCACACTTGCATACACAACTATCATAGCCATGGGAATGCTCTGTATCTATTTATTAATTACAAGCTTTCATCTTTATAATCAGTGAAAGACAAAACAATAAAGAGTTCAAGAGAGATGTCACTGAATGTAATTACATGATTCAAGGGCGAATATATAATTCAAGAGGAATTATCAAAGCAGTCGCGGATGAGATCCTAGAGACATCTACATCTCAATCCACGTAGGGTAATTAGATGAAGAGCGAACCTAATGCATCATG